>JAMPIV010023013.1:147500-216095 GCA_024509875.1 Oreohelix idahoensis | reverse complement strand
CACTTTTTATTATACCACGAATGAAGAGTTTCTCCACAAAAAGCCTTCGATCGAGTCTGGGATGAAGGCTTATGGCAAATAATGAGAAAATTCAATTTTGATACCAACATCATAGATATCATTGAAGCACTATACAAGGACGCAAGCAGTGCTGTTTTTTTGCAAGCAACGACATTGGAGAATTTTTCAAAACAACTGTAGGAGTTCGCCATGGATGTATCCTGTCACCAGTGCTCTTTCTTTAATATTTTTAATATCTAGAAACATATTAATGCAGGAGGCCTCCTCTACGATTATAAATCAACCATATCGATTGGAGGCCGACCTCTGTGCAACCTACGTTTTGCTGATGATATTGATCTGATAGCTGGATCAGAATCAGAACTTCAAGACTCTTACCTCTAGACTGGAGAAAGTAGGAAAGTAACAAGAACGTATGGGATGGAAATTAATATAGAAAAAAGCAAGATATTGGTGAATAGCCATAAGAAACATGTTCCGACCAACATTACGTTAAATGGGCAAACGTTAGAAGAAGTTAACACCTTTAAATATCTCGGGTCCACTATATGTAGTGATGGAAGATCAATTAAAGAAAACAAGACAAGACTTGAGATGGCCTCAGCTGCCATGACAAGGTTGAATGTGATCTGGAAAAGTAACATCAGTTTTCCTGTGAAGATCAAATTATACAAATCACTTGTATTATCTATTCTCTTGTATGGGTGTGAAGGCTGGACACTCACTGCAGATACGGAGCGAAGGATTCAGGCTTTCGAGCATAAATGTTATAGAAGAATTTTGCGCATTTGCTATAAAGAGCACAAAACAAATGTCTATGTTAGAGAGAAGATAAACACCTATGCAGGCCACCAAGAACCACTTTTGTCAATAGTGAAACATCGAAAGCTTGCCTGGTTTGGGCATGTAACTCGTCATGACTCCCTTTCGAAAACGATCCTTCAGGGGACAGTCGAAGGTAAACGGAGAAGAGGAAGGCAGAGAAAATCCTGGGCTGATAACATCAAAGAATGGGCAGGACACGGTTTTTCCACACTTGTACGCATTGCTGAGGATAGAGAGCAGTGGAGGACCCTGTCTGCTGATGCTTCCACCATGGCACCCCTACGACCCATGACGGGTTACGGGCTGAGATGATGAGATGAGATCGTTAAGTTACAAAGTATCTTGGCGTCATACAACTTGATGGAATATTTAACAGTAATGTTATGAGTGATTTGCATGCTGGTGTCTTATTTTGGTTCTCCTAAAACTACGCTGACAACTGAAGTTGGTCTCCAGCTGAATATAACCTGAGCAGCACTGACGCACCTAGAGTCCTTATCAGGACTACACAGTGCAAGCAATAAAAACTTAGTCCTTTTTATGTGCTTCAGCTTTGGTGCGGGAATACTGGAGCGTCACAGAGGAAGGAAAATGTCTTCCTTTCCTCTTCTTTTCCTCTCAACATGCTTCGAAAAAATTCACCGATTCCTTTCGATGCCCGAATTTCCTCAATTGGTATGATAGGGAAAATAACTCGTAGCATAACTTAAAGGACCAAAAAGGATTTAATCATAGCTGAAAGGAGATTTGGAACTGTTTTTGTGATTCCTGTAAAAGTCTTTGAAGTATGATATTTGGGGGGGGTTGCCATGGACAAGTAATCCTTTGATGATTGACGTGACCGCGCTCCAGGATTATGTTGTCAAAATGAGAATTCTGATCAATAGTGGTCAGTCATCATCAGAGGTGCGTCTTAGTTGTAGACAACAGATGCCATAGTCTGGTGCATATATTTGCAGATTCCTATACCAAAGGTCCTGCACGATGCAAAAGTTGGAAAACTTTGGTGAAAGTGAATAATTAGAACTGCTATGTGTGTATAAAGGGTCCACTGACTTCCTACTGCTAGACAAAATTAGACAAAACAGTACTATCAGAGATACGTTTATACAGGGTAAAGGGGAACAAAGGTTCCTTGCCTATGCTGACGATTCTATCTTCTTTCCCCCAACGATAGCATCATATGATAGGAAACATTTTTTGACACATTTCAACGCATTTTGTAAAAGCTGTAGTTGTGTCACAAAAGCCCTAAACCGTCCCCCGAAGTCAATATACTTTATGTTCTATTGTAGCAATCGGGTAAGACACTCTGGAATTGTCAAGTAAACTAGTGTCTTTGTGATAAATTTGGAATTGGACACCACTAATTCAGCTATTACTTTATGATTAAAGCTACGACCAAGATAATTCCGTTTTGGGAATTGAACAGCAACCACAAATACATGTAAATTCGTGGGGGATGGGGTAATCAGTTTCATAGATTGTACAAATGATTTGCTTTATGCAGTCTCGGTTTTCTGGTTTTTATGTTCTTAAATAAAAGCATTGCTACGATTTTTTCTTGTGATTGTTTTAACTGACTTTTGACCATAGTATTTGTTACAACACGTTTTCTAGCTTCATTACTACTTAGTTGTTTAGACCTTCAAGACTTAGTTTCCAGCTCACTAAAGTCACGTTAGTACATAATTTGGGTACGCTACCACTTGCTTTTACAAGACATACCAGGACAGTGGGGAGAGAGCTTTCCTTGCATTGTGCCCTTCATTCTTTAGTTCAGGCTTTCACATGATTTTTGTCTTTGTCTATGCTTCTTTTCTTTGCTTTCTTAATGTGATGGTAGTACTTTGCTGTGAGTTTGTTATAAATTACTTTGTTGGCTCTGGTGGGTTAGGGGGGGGGGGATCTTTCTTCAAGTTTGTCTGCCGTATCTGATTAATACATATCACCTTCTAGAATTCTGAAAGAGAATACCACTTGCAATGGCATGAAAACGTCTTGTGGCTGACTCCTGTGACATGGTATTTTATTGTTTGCTATTTCAGAGTTGCTATTGTAATGTTGTATGTATTCTCTTCTGTATCTAATATGTCAATGCTGCTGAATCTGCTATCTGAAAGTTTTGCATATGAAAAGGTCCAGCAAGTTTTTTGTAATTCCTAGTAGGTCTTTCCTCTTGTGTCTGGATTTATCTGGTCTGTCTATAGTAATTTGTATAGGCCTCTTGTGGACAACTTCCAATATCTTCCAGGACTGTAAGTGCACAAAGTGTACTGCCTATGGTCAGCCATTCTGACTTGGTGTTCTGTGTGTAAGATCAAGATTGGGGAACGTGTCGGGCAGAATTTCTTATACTTCTCTACCTCTTTTGATGTTTGGTTTTAAAATCCCGCATGATGGTGAATCGGGCGTTGAAGTCTCCAGCTATTATAGTTATCTGATTATGTGGTGTGCTGGATATTTGATGCTTCCTGCAGATTTGCTGGGGGCAGTAAAACATTATAGATGCTGTATTTGTTTCCCTGAACCAGGCAGTGAACTTGCTGCATGTCTATTTCACCACTATGGGGATGTTCGTACATTGCTTGAATTGTAATTTATTATGAGTGTCATAACGTCCTGACATTTCTTGCATGTGCAGCGTATAACTGGGTGTATCCTGGGATGTTAAGTTTTTGCTGGGTGTGGAATGATTTCCTGGAGTACTGCATTATGGATCTTGTTTGTCATTAATGTTTTGAGCTGTTTTTCTTTCTTGTTTTGTATTGCCTGTGGAAATTTTGTTTTCACCCGTGTGTTACCGGGGCACGAAAGGGGAGCAAAGAATAGTACACACTTGTACCCTACCATGCATGGTCGTAAAATGCGTCTAAGGAGGGATTGGGCGTTGGGGCTGATTTAAACCCCATCCCTCGTAAAATAATTTTTTTACCAAAAAACTTCAACCAAAACATGAAACATTTCAATACAGACAATTAATTAGCTCAGCCGCTCAAGACTGGAAAGGAGGCACTTGAAGCAACCCAGAGAAAGCCGAAAGGAGTCTGGGTTGCCGACTAACCTTTTTTCACCTAGAAAAATCTCCAGGATTGGCATCTGGAATTTTCGCACTCTATATGAACAAGGGAAGGAAAACTGCACAAGTAGCAGCACAGCAGGAAAATGGAAATTACAGGATGATGTCATGGGTCTGCGAGACAGGGTGGAAGGGCTAGAGATATTATACATTACTACTTGGCAAAGTCTGGGAGAGGAGAGAAAATACCAGCATTAATGGACGGAAGTTTATTGGTTAATTGCTAGAAGGGAAATTTACAAGATTAGAGTGCAAAATTATATGTGAGGAATATTGTTACTATAAGTGCCAGGAAAAAAGTATTAAACAGAATCATCCTTGAGAGATTTAAAAGAGTCCATAGACAAGCAAATGAGTGGCATGAACAAGCAGGTTTTTGGACAAAATAGATCCTGTTCAGACCAGATAAGCCACATTGAGAAATAATAGTTTGAACAAAGTCTGGAATGGAATTCACCGTATACATCGGATTTGTGGGACTATGAAAAGGGCATTTGACAGTTGTAGACAGATAATCATTTGGGAATTGGCTGGAGGCATTTATCGAGTTCATTTGATTATCATTAACTTAATCATTGAAGACATATGAAGGACATGACATGCAGAGTTCTTCATGAAGGACAAACATTACAATAGAGGAACCGTTTAGGATTTAGACCGGGAGCGAGAACAGGGATGCCCTCAGTCTCCATTTCTTTTCTTAATAGCAATAGATTGGGTTATGAAAACATCGAGATCACCACAGAAAAATCGGAATCCAAGTGAAATCTGACTTAAAACAGGCTTGAAGATCTAGTTTTTTGCAGATGACGGCTCTTCTATCCCTATAACCATAAACTGATAGCATGACACAAAATGAAAATTCTCGATAAGAGGTTCCACAAGTGGGCCTGAAAATACACAGGGGAAACAGACAAATATTCATGGAGAATTAAATGCACATGGGGAAATGATTAAAAACAATGTTGAACGTTGAAAAAACCACCACTAAATGATGTAGAATCGTAAAACATTTATTGACCAGTAATATAGATAAAGTTGGAGGGACAGACAGTCGATTATCAAAATAAGAATATAAAAAAAGCGAGAGGAGCTATCATTTGTCATTGGGAAAAAACTCATGGAGAGAAACAAGAGAAAATCAAGTTCAACACGGAAAAAAAGATAAGAATCTTCAACTTAAATGCTCAAGTCAGATTCCTTTTGTAGTTGGCTCATGAGACATGATGAGCAACAAAAAACAACAACCAAAAAGCCACAGACTTTTATAAACGGGTGCTTGCGTAGAATAGAAGGATTTGAAAATGGTATGACAAAGTCCCCCCAAATGTGGAACTGATGGCACATGAACCATGATAAGTGCCAGGTGGAACAAGAGTTGAAAAATAGACGCTGGCGATGGATAGGACCACGACATTTGAGGAAAACTGGTTGATTTAGCAATTAGCAAGGCAGTCCTTGTTTCTGGAATCCACAGGGAAAGAGAGGCAGAGGTAGTGCCATAAAAAAACACATGGAGAAGAGAACTTGATACAGAGGTGGAAATTATGAGGAAAACCATGTGAAGAAGAACTATGTGTAATTGGCACAGGACAGGAAGACTTGGCATTGTGTTTGTTGAAAAGGCCTATTGCTTCCTCGGGGGGAGCTAAAAGCGGTACATGGATTGATTGATTGTTGGATTTGAAATATGTATTTATTTTCCCAGTAGTTAGAATTTTCGCAAGGCAGGCCTGGCAGTGTCATTGCTGCCTTGGCGGTGGACCTTCCTTTACCGAGGCTACGTCTGAGCTTCACTATGGTGGAAAATATTGGTCTTGTACTTGGTCAATTATTCTACAAACAAGAAAAACCCTAGGTTCATTCCTGTGGCTTATCCTTCTACCGTTCCGGCAAACAATATTGAGTTGGGAATCACAGAGGCTCCAGTCTCTTTCCCAGTGCGCATTTTTATTCTGGTCCTGGCATGCAATCAGAGAGGCCTCTAACATTCTTTGTTTTATATTAAGCAGTTGCAGGGATTGTGGAATGGCCTTACCTGTGCATTCCCCGTCATTCGGCGGAAGTGGGGGGGTGGGGGGGGGGGGCTCTGCAAATATGCAGAGCTTTACATGAGGCTCTGTATACTCTTGTTCTGGTGCTCTCCCAAGGAATCCTACAGATCCTGCACAGAGGCACTTCTCAGCACCTGCATCTCCCCTTTTGCCCATTGTTGGTCCAAGTGATGACACCAAATAGTTGTGTTTTTTTTAAACCAGTAGAGCTGAACTCTTTTTCCCATATTTATATGTACATAAAGAAATGTGAGATTCTATACCCTTTTATTCAACTTTACATAACAGAGTCTGTTGTCATTTTTCTTGTTAACTTTATTTGGGCTGTATTTTTGTTTTAAATATAAATCTACACCCTGGGGGCTCAGCCATAATTCAATTAACTTCTATTGGGTCGGGATATTTTAAATGTGGCTGGACACCAAATCTCTTTCTCAACCTTATGTGCTTTACACAGTGCTTTTGTAGGATTCCTGAGGAAGAATTTATCGTCCAGAAAATATCCTGTTTAGGTACCAGAATTCTCTTTTAAGTAAATTTCTAGTACACTATTTCCCAAGAAGAGGCAGTTTTCTTTTTTTTTTTTTTTTTTTTTTTTTTTTTTTTTTTTTTTTTTTTTTTTTAAACCCCCCCCCCATATATTTTTTTTTTTTTTTTTTTTTTTTTTTTTTTTTTTCTCGGAAGCTGTCAATAAGACATTATTATCTTTATTCTTCCATTCCATTCAAGCTGACCTATCTCCTCAAAACACTTCGCGACAAGTGGGGGCTCGTCCGGGATTTACTTTTTTCATATTTAGACACTTGTCTGAGATATGAAAACTCTTATCTTTCCTAGACCACTACTGCTGTAGGTACTTGTCACTTATTGGTGTCCAAGTCTAGGATTAGATTAAAGAAGGGACATATAAATTACCCTAAATTACACATAAATATTTACAAGAAAAACAGATTTTAGTTATGATATGAAAACTATTCTTGGTGGTACTGTTGGTTATTAGTTACATGTTTTTAACTAATATTTATGTTATGTTTTATGTATGATGGTTTTAAATAACAGAGGTTGTTAAAATACTTTAGTTTAGTTACGGCTATAGAAAGTATTAAGCCTGTATTTATTTGATAGTGAGTTAGAGATCTCATACTCGCTCAGCAAAACCACTGCTGTTAAAATGGATGAGATAGAAGGACTGAAGAAATGGACAGCGCAATCATATAAGATTGGAAAATTATGTGGCTTCTCGGGAAGTTTGCTGGAAAATTATGTCTCGGAACAGGTAGACTAAACAGAGACATCTAGACTATTATGAAAACAAGATTAAGCACATCGCTGCTGATAATCTGAAGAGACCTTTCGCATCCTCAGCAGAAACTCATGACAGGCATATTGAAAACAACCGCACAAAAAAACCTGGTAAATAGGATCGCTCAAGTAAATAGGATCGCTCAACCAAATAGGATCACTCAACAGAAAAGGATTACGCAACCCTATGGGAAGGGAAGAGATGTTCTTGAGCATCACCTGTCGGCCACCCTACATCAGTTAGACTGTAGGCGCCAAGACCCAATCCCACATCCTTCATACAAAGCTAAGGTCCCTACCATGGATGGGAACTTGACGAAGGCCCGGAGTGGATACAGGGATTCTCAAAATGTGGAGACTGCCACAGTAAATGGAGAAGAAATCACCTGTTTGTATTATCAAGGTCTTGGGTGTGATGCCCTTGTTTCAGCCTCTGTCATCGACCTTGATCAAGTCACCGAAGAGGATGTTGAGGTAACAGCACCCATGATAAACAACAGAAGGATGAATTTGCCTTTAGCTTATGTAGAAGTTAGGTCGAACTTTGTAAACGACAAAGTAAAGGCCGCAATATTAGATGAACGAATTTACCCCATACCTCAAGGAGGGAAATATATCATCTTAGGAGACTCAGCACGATCCAGAGACGGCGTGACTGAACAGGCTATGGAGACTCCAATGCCTAACTCATCTTCCAATATTTTCACTGAAAAGTGGGAAGAGTGCAAAGGGGATGACCACCCCAGTGCACTTAATTCTGAAAAAGTTTTGATAGTCTCACCCACTATCTGCATGCAGAAAGTGAAGCCATGCCAGAGTTTCTTGATACCTGGTGGGATGAAACATGTTTCAGGAATATCTTCCTTTAACACAGGAGAAACGGCTAAAGAGGAACATGAGCCTCAAGCATTTAGTCTTCACTCAGTTCCAATAACCTCACCCACTCTCTGGGATCAGAAAGTGAAGCGGGTCCAAATTTCCTTGGTACCTGGTGGGCAGGAACAACTGGTAGACTTATCTTTCTCTGTCACTGGAGAAACAGCGAAAGAAGATCATACACGCTCTCATACCTGGGGAGATAGGTATGTGTCCTTAGACCGGTCAAGCAATATGACTAAAATAAGGTTCTGTATGAGGCTGGCAACCTCATCACGCAAAACTATTTGCTATAGATCAAATTGTAAGCAGAGTGTAGGCTTTAGGGCAAGCTCTTTGCCAGAAGGCAAGATTCAATGGAGGATCCAGAAAGAGGAAAGGAAGAGTGGGATTATCATGCGAGCAGGCTTGCTCACCCCACCTCGACTACTTATTGAAGAGGAAACGGATAGCCATGTGTGGATTACAGGCATACCGTTTGACAGAGAAAAAATATGAAATATTTGTATTGAAGGAATGGAGGACACGATACATGAATGTAGTGTCTGACATAAGAGAAGAGTCGGCTCGAACTTAGTTGGCCGTTGGCCGAACTTTCAAAAGGGGGCTTATGTCGTGAAATGACTCTCCCCGGCTTTTTCTTCTATTATTTTTTTCTCTCTACAAATTTCTCCTATCATTTGACAAGAAACCAAAAGTCTCTCTCTCTCGCTAGTCTTAGATTTCACTATTCACTAGCGGATTCACATGGCTATGGTAATAAATTATTCCTTAGCCAGCGAAAGTCGAAGGTGAAAAAACACGAAGGTGAAAAACACAGTGCTACGTCCGGAAGTTGACCTAAAAATACAGCAGGAATTTTGGGAGGGAATTTTAAGCATTAGAACGCTAACCATCATTCGAAGGAGAGGGAGTCTATGGGCCCTAGAGTGGGCATTACTGTTGCAAAATATTCCTTAGTGAATTCAGCTGAGCGAAGTAAGTAGATCTAACTAATTAATACTGCTGATTTTATAACATGCATAATCATATGTTTATCAACAGCTTGCTATTGCAGTAACTTTTTGTTAAAGTTTAAATGCATTTCCATTTTCAGTGACAATAACTGTTATTTGCATCTTTACAGATCACTCAAACTAATGTATGAGTTTGCAAAGTTCCTAAACCTAATTAACTACTGATCTTTATCTCACAGCCTGGCAGATAAGACAGGGTTACATAATAGATGTATACTATTGTTGTTACTTGGGATTTTGCATATTGATCCAAGCAAAATAGAAGTGTATTAGTGGTGTTTCTATTTTCTATTTCTTATAAGGCTTCTGTGTTCTCTGTCAAGACTACAAACTTGATAACAGTGTTCTCAATCACTTCTTCTCACTTTGTCACTTAAGGGACATTAAAGTGTTTTTCATTATGGAAAGTTCTTCACATGTATTTAATGCAATCCTATGCATATACCATGTTTGATGATTGAAGAACTATTTTATTATCAGTTTATGAATGTTATTTGCTACAGGAACCAGGACTTTAAGAATGCTTGCAATTATTTAGCTATTTAATGAATTTACCACTTGACTGACAAAATGTAAGTCAGCAGTTCTCAAGCCTTGAGACCATGACTACCCTCCACATGATTTACTGCTCGAGTAAGCAAGAATGTAAATCATTGGTTCTCAGACCTTGGCAGCAATGACACCCCAACAGGTTAAAGCAGCATAGGAAACTATTACCCAGTGGTTCTCAAACCATTGTTGACAGTAACCCCAGAATTAAAATACTGCTCTATGGGCACTAGGTGAACTAGTGGTTCTCAACCATTTGATGATCCCAGCCCTACATCACAGTTTGTGAAACTCATTGCCCACATGGGGAAAACCACTGCTGTAAATAAGCAGACAGCCAGATAGAGACTGAGAACTCAAGATACGTAATAATGTCAGTTAAGAAGGAGTAGTTCATAGATAATAGATCACCCATTGTTAATGAATGGTAGTTAACCTTGTGTTAATTTAATTTCTGATGGACGCTTACCGGTCATCAGACATGGGAGATGATTGCTCTTGAAAACCACTAACGGTACTTCAATTGTTTCCAGTCCACCCAGGTTACTGTTACACAGTACTAAACCAGGTTGCGGTTACCAGATACCTAAACCAGGTCCAGGGTACGAGTCCATGGTACCAAAGATAACCCTTACCCACCATACCCTATCAAATAAGTTATCATACCCAACCATATCCTATCACCCAGTAACCATACCACACATCCCATAAACAGAAGAGGCATTCAGCAGAGGTGACTTACCCCATCCTTATCTGTGATGTGCACTGAGTCCAGGGAAGCAAACTCTGACACCCTCTGAACCCATTAACTGTTATGAGACCAACCTGCTGGGGCAGACCAAACCAAGAGAGTCCGAACACAAATCATCTCCGCAGCTACTACAGTCCTTGAGGAGATGAGTATTAACACCTACCAGCAACACTACCATAGAAAAGATCTCTGGTCCAAGTGATGACCAAACTAGTTGTTTTTTTTTAACCAGTAGAGCTAAACTCTTTTTTCCATATTTATATGTATATAAAGAAATGTGAGATTCTATACCCTTTTATTCAACTTTACATAACAGAGTCTGTTGTTATTTTTCTTGTTAACTTTATTTGGGCTGTATTTTTGTTTTAAATATAAATCTACACCCTGGGGGCTCAGCCATAATTCAATTAACTTCTATTGGGTAGGGATATTTTAAATGTGGCTGGACACCAAATCTCTTTCTCAACCTTATGTGCTTTACACAGTGCTTTTGTAGGATTCCTGAGGAAGAATTTATCGTCCAGAAAATATCCTGTTTAGGTACCAGAATTCTCTTTTAAGTAAATTTCTAGTACACTATTTCCCGAGGAGAGGCAGTTTTCTTCAAACTCGGAAGCTATCAATAAGACATTATTATTTTTATTCTTCCATTCCATTCAAGCTGACCTATCTCCTCAAAACACTTCGCAACACAGTATAGGAGGAGATGAGTAAGAGAGAGGTAAGAGGTAGATTTGATGCCATAGTAGTATGAGCGAAATTATAGGAAAAGCTGTGGTGACGACGGTAGGAATAATGAAGATAGAGATAGGGAAAAATAATTGATGGTGAGAAATATTTGGAGATGAATAGAGTGTATAATTGAGAAATTGGAGAGTACAGTTCCAATGAGGGAACAAGAGGTAGAGGAGATAAATGGGAGAAGGAGAGAAGTAGAAAATTGCAGCGGGAGTCTAGTTGCGGGGAAACTAGATGCAATCAGTTTACACTGAACATATTAAGAAGCTGAGTAGGTCTGAACGATAGACTACTGCAGTGTAGAGAGAATAATTATGAGTCGAGAGGTCAGAATAGAGGCCATAGGAGATTGGCGATAATAGTAGAGATAGTACAAAGAAAGACATGAGTATTGCCAGAAGAGATGAGGGGAAGGAAAATGGTGAAGATAAACCATGAGGAAAATGGCGAGTATGGGAGAATTGAGAAGCTTGGAGTATAGGAGTAATTAAGAAGCCAGGGTGACGGTGGCAAAAGGTTGGAGATCGGAGAAGTCATAGGGGGATGACAGACAAGAGTATTTAGGGATGCTGTGCCAGATGGAACGAATACAGTGGATAAGGGCGAAAGAAATGGCAGAGACAATGAAGTTTTGCGAAATCATAGAGATAAAACAGGGAGATACATGGAGGGTACACATAAGTATGTTGGGAGAAGCCATGTGTAAATGGCAGAAATATAGAGAAAGGTTCTACAAGAAACCAAAATGTAACGAACATATAACAGAAAAATTATAAGTGAGACGACAAGAGGTGAATGTGAGTTCTGGACTGAACTAATGTAGTGAGAGAAGGTTTACGAAAAAGGGCAGAATGTTAGGAGGAACAAAAGAGTAGGGAAGAAAGAGATTGAAATACACGAATACGGAAAGCAGGACAGATGAGTGCACAGGCACGTGGAGATAAAGAAATAGAAAGAAGATTAAAAGAGTTTGGAATAGATAGACGATACGGAAACGCAAGTAGTTCGTATTAGGGGACCACATAAGGTATTTTTAGGTCCATAAGATAGGTTGAAGTTTAGCCAGAGGGGATAGCAAGAATAAAGAATCAGTGACACCATGATGTTTAAATGGGTCACAAACGATTGTATATATTATAAAGTGTAACAGGCAGTTACAGTATATTGTGTGAAAACATGTTAACTACAGTAAAAGTAAATAAGAAAGTGACTACGGGTAGGATGATGTTCGGTAGGTCATGATGGAATGACTTACAATGGTAGACAAATAGATTTGGATATGACAGCTTATGTAAAAACAATGCTGAGCTCAGAAACAAAGTAGGGAATGGTGAGGTTCAGAGTGAAAATGGAGTTTGAAAGATATAATAAATTGTGGATGAAAGAAGTGTACAAGGTATAAATAGGTCACAGTTAGTAGTGATTACATATTATGTTTTGTGGTCAGCATTATATGATTACAATAGGATGAGGTAGTAGGAAGATGATGATGAACACATAATAGATTACTTTATGTGAGTAGAATGATGATATATATTTGATTTAAGTGTTTATGTATAGTAGTACTGGTCAAGGAAGTAGATTAATATGAAACAAATATAAAGGTATGTTATCAGGCACTCGCAGGAAATAAAGAAGTAGAACACCAGACAACAGAAAAACAACAGACATGAGTGGCCTACCCAGGATTTGAACACTGGACCTTCCGTGCGACAACCCCGCCCAGCCATGCAAGCGAATCACACTATCCGCTCTGCCATCTACGCATCATCAAAAAATGATGTTTCAATGGCAGGTCAATAGTGCGAACCACAATACACGACACCAGAAGTCCTCCATGGGCAGTTCAGCCTATAAGGAAGTAGACATATTGAGTTTAGGGTAGAGGTAGGTGTAGTAATTAAGGAGAGAGAAAAAATTTGTCCTCAGGGAGAAATCTTTTTTTAGGATAGGGGAGGTAATGTGATAGGAAAGGGAAAGAACTGAGATATGACTAAGTAAGAATAATTTATGAGTAGTAAGACTTAGCTCTGACGTCACCGGAGCACGAGAAATAAGTGAAGGAAGGGAAGAGCAGAGGTCACTCTTCAATGGTCGTCAGCTGAGAGCGGGTTAGAAATTAGACTAAACGTAACGACCATCTACCATGTTATGAACAGCTGAAGGGCCATGTTACTCATGGTACTGCTGCAGTGTGCAGAAAAGAGAAGAAGAGAAGAAGACTGATGCAAGATATTTCCAGAACAAATAGTTTTTCATGTCTAGCTGTGTCCAGCAAATAACGCCAGCAGTTCATCCTGGTATGTAAACACTCGCATATTTAACGAGCGTGGATAGACAAAGAAAAGTGTTAGAACTGTAGTCCAGTGTCGGACGTGTAGACAATTTACTAGGAACAGTTTATAGCTAAGAATAAGTTACCAACATTGGAAGTTTACCCAGACAATACTTCGAAGCTTACTTTAATAAATAGAGAACCAAAGTAGACAGCAGAGAACTTGAGTTAATCCAGAGATAAATAACGATAGCTCCTGACCAGTGCAGCAGTGATGTAGAGATGTTAACAATGAAGTCTCATATATATATTTATTAATAATCAGGCTCAGAGGTAGCCATTGTGAATGTGTTGTTGACAACCAATAAAGAATGTTTTTTATTGTCAGATTTGAGTCGTCAAGTTATTCAAGACATTAAAGTGTCTGTTCATGTAAGCTCATTTAGTAGACACAGGAACAAGATAAGCCACCATTGTACGGCGCATATATTCACAGCCTGTGAGCATAAGACAAGGACATTACGGTCATCATTAAGTCGAGAACATACACAAGGGTCAACATAACAACAATCACACAAGCAAAAGAATCTGGGTTGAGAATCAAATGAAACTATCACAACTGTTGCGTACCCCTCCTAGTGTATGTTTTCCTATCTCGGATACCACTATGTCTATCTTTTCTTTCGTTGTATTTCTCCTGTCTTTGTCTGCTGCCTTCAGTGTGTGACATGTGTTGTACTCTCCCCACAATGAATCCTCTTGGTATCGTGACATGCTTTGCTGCTGTGTTGAGTAGCATAACTGGAAATTGAGACTTGTTTCCTATCACTACTATTCCCTCCGTCATGTTTATGCACGGTTCATCGGCTATGTCTGCATCCTGGAAATCCACTGTTCTGACCGTCTGTCCAATTTTATACTATGGTGACCTCTTGATTTTTCCTGTGACTATGTTCACCGTATTCGGACGTAAAGTAATCGGTTTCTGTAATCTTATCACTGATGCGATATGCATATCATCTTGCATGTCAATGTACTCATCCTGAATCCTTAGCTTCTGTATGTCAAAGTACAATCTTACGCTGTATTTCTTCATAAAATCTCTGCCTAATATGCAATTCCGTGACATACTTTCACTATAACAAACATATGCATCAATGACTTCGTTCCAATGTTAAACCGTAGCGTTGACATTCCCATCACCTTTAACCTTTCACCTGACACTGACGTGAGTTGCATGCGTGTTTTTTCAAATTTGGGTGGCTGACGTAGCTGTTTATACAAACCAAATCTTAATAAGCTAACACTAGCGCCTGAATCCAAGAGACTTCTGACCTTTCTGTCACGTATTGTTATCAAACACGAACTCGGATCTGTATGGTACGTTTCGTTCACTGTTGATATATCTCTACTCTGTTTCCTTATCCTTGGTTTCTTTCCCATAGGTACCTGTTTATTCTCCTGTGACCTATTTATCACCCTATTCCTGTCACTCTCTCTCATGTGAGTAAGTCTGCCTTTTCCCTGACAACTGTATCTACCGTAACGAGGTGTATCAAAAGCCCTCGTGCGGTGCGTGTATGAGTGTGCCCCTTGAGTGTGGGAGTATTGATGTCGACACCAAGTGTCTTCCCTGTCCCTACACATAGCCTGTCGCGGACCATGATAACTACCCATATGTGTAGCCCTACTGCTTTGATACCTGCATGGTGGTCTCCATGTACACACGCTAGCTCTGTGTCCCCGTTGATGGCAATTGTAACATTCAATGTCCTGCAACAGTCTGCTACCTGTTTGTTGTCTTCTTACAGTATCTATCTCCATAGATTCTTCTTCATCAAACCTTGCCTGTTCTACTCTCAACTCAAACCTTCTCCTTATGTTTTCTTCTGCAATGGCAGAAGCCATAGTGTCTTTTAACGTCTTATGATCTTTCCTTATTAAGTGGAGTTTTATGGCATCACTATATAATCCGTCTACGAAAATACCGAACAATTGGTCATCTATTCCTTGTCTATCTATCTTGACTTGAGTGTGCACACTGTTTTTGTTTCGTTCTTTCTTCCTTGTTGTCGTCTGTGTTATGAGTGGCTGTTGTTGATACTTGCTACACTGTTCATAGAAGGATCACTCTGGTGTGATGATGTTTGACCCGTACCCGACAGTAATAGGGAATGTACCAAACGAGGCGTTTTCTGGCGGCGCCATGGAGGCGCGCCTGGCGGCGCGTGACTTTTATATAGCAAAAACGCCTGGCGGCGCGTGACTTTTATATAAGCGCATTCCGGAGGCGCGCAGCAAGATGGCGGACTTGAGATAACAAGAAGACGATATATTTAGATAATAGTTAGACGATATATTTACAACAAGAAGACGATAACAAGAAGAGGTTATATTTAGACGATAATAGGAAGACGATATATTTAGACAAACAAGAAGACTTTTAGATAATAGGAAGACGATATATTTAGACAATAGGCAGAGGTTAATAGTTAGAGTTGAGATAACAAGAAGATGATATTTAGACTTTGAGACTTGAGATAATAGGAAGACGATATATTTTACAACAGTTATACGAACAGTTATACGAACAGTTATACAATATATATTTTACAACAGTTATACGAACAGTTAGACGATATATTTTACAACAGTTAGACATACAACGGACGATATAGGTAACAAAAGAAGAATTTTAGTTAATATATTTTTTATTTTATATTCAATAGTGTTTTTGTAGTATCAAAACATATAGGAGCATATATTTTATCAAATGATATTGTATAATTGACAAATAACACATAGTGGTATGTACTTTGTTAGTGCTGTATATACCTGTAGGTATCTGTGTACATAGTGGAAGAGAGAGAGAGAGAGAGGGGGAGAGTTTAAATGTTGAGGTGTGATGTGGTGACGTTGACGGGATGTACCTGTCGTTTGATGTAGAAGTAAGATAGGGCGTTGCGGTGTTGTTCGTAGGTGTAGATGGAGGATTTGTGTGCACGGAACCCGATATTTTTCCCACCCTGTGCTTGTTGTGTGTTGAGGACGTCTAAGAAAGTGTGTTTGTCTACTTTGTTGTGGTGTTTGTTGAGTCCTTTGGTGGTTGTTTTGTCATAGTCGCCAAAACAGTGATACGTCTTGCTACAGAGGGAAACCATCCCTGTACCTTCGTACTCTAATTTAAAAAGGCCCGGTGTCCGTTTGTCGAATAATATTTGTTCGCGGCATTTCTGACAAAGGGCGCGCGTTTTACCCTCGGTAGCTACAAAGTCGGGTCTATGTCGGGGCATACTTCGGCGGGGAACCACTGGTGGTAGGTACTGTAAAATTCTCGTCGCATAGCGGGCTTAACAACGTCCGCTAAGTTATTCGCGCTAAGGGCCAAGTAAAGACTGTCTGTGTCCGTCTCGCACAACTAAAAATCTGACCTATCTACAAATTTATCTAGACAGTCGTAGTGAAATTCTAACATGCGTAATTTAGCGTATTGGTAGACGAAAAAACCTATCTGGACGGGGAGGTCCCAACTAATTGTCTGTTTAAGTTTTTCTACTTCGAATATGTCGTCCGTCACTAACGTCATTTTTCTAAAGCGGGGGCAGTTTATTAGGTCAGAGGTACCCTCTCCCGTCGTGTACGAGACATCCACATGCTTCGCCTTATTGGTCAACGTTTTACCATAGGCGGCGTTACCCAACAGTTTCATAGTTTCGCTGATAATGGCATAGGCAGGATCAGTATCACCCTGTCGACGCGCGTCTGAAACAGTGTCCCCAAACTGCTTGAAACACGTCACGGGTGTATACTCAATCACCTGGTAGATACAGGTGACTTCTAAGTCTTTGGTCAGGTACCATCGAAGCAAAGGTGTTGTCAACAGAATCTTTTTGCCCACATAACTCCCAATCAATGTCCGTCTGGGGGTAGTCAGGAGTTTATGTTTGTCGGCGTATTCCCGCATGAAAGGCCCAATATCTTCCCTCGTGACGTCAACATTCTTAGAAATGGGCGTCATTTCAGAGAAATGTTCTTTTAAAGAGTCGGGGACATGAATGTCACACTCGACTAGGCCAAACAAGGTCTCGTCTAGCACCGAAGCGAGAATATTTTCTTTTGTCAGCGGGTACCGACATTTGGTGTAAGACGGTTTCACGGTAGGGAAGGTGGCGTTCAGAAAACGACGGATTGATGGGTCGGTTTTCTTCAATGCCTGCAACTCGCATTCCCACATTTGGACAATGGTTACGTTACATTCCTTCCTCAAATAAGAACTTATTGTCAGTGTCGCTGTGTACACCACAGGCAATGGTATGTTGTTGACTGGGTTAACGTCACGACCGGCGGTTAGTGGGCAGTTAGGGTGGCCGTGGAATAGACAACCGTGGAACTGGTAGGCGGTACGAGAGTCTTTATCCCAACCCTCTTCCCTAATGTGCTTATCACTCAACGACATCTCACGGCCGTTAAATTGGGTTTTTAAGGTCACGTTATTTTGGTGGGAGACCCAAGCCAAATAATCGCGGCACTGCACGGTATATTTGTGAAGTTTGTGGTGCTTGAAACCATCCTCCCTGTACCGTCTAACGGGAAAGTCAGTGGGCATTTTCTGCATTATCGCCCACAAATAAAGGGCGTTTGCATCAAAACCTTTAATGGATTGAACCGTTTTGCCACCTCTAATGCGGGTTTTACCTTGCTCGTGAAACCTGTGAAAAATAATTGAGGGTCCCCCGACTATGTTTTGGCGCAAGGTGTTATGCAAATCTGCCTCCCGCTTCGAACATAAAGAAAACAAGACGTTGGACGGGAGTGTTTTGAATAGGTACTTTAACGTGACACCGGGCACGGAGATCGTATCTTTAAACATATCTACGCCTAGGTCCGCGTAAAAACAAACTTGTCGGTCTAACGCTGCTAGGAAGGGGACCACGTCTTTATTATTATACCACGTCAGAAAGTCGCGTAACGTGGTCATGTGGTTCTCGGTCCACACCTTCTGGCATTCGGCGTACTCGTCGACGGAATTATTAGTATTTTTAAGGTTGGAAAAAAATGCCGAGTGGGGTGGTAACGCCGTTTCGTCTAACTTTGTTAAATCGGTAATATATTCGTAACAGAAAAAGCCTTTGGTTTCTTTAACGTTGTACGCGGCCAGATATTTGTTATAGCTAAATCCGGGGGCTAGGTAGTTGACTATATCTAAAAACTTTAACTCGCTAGTGGCAATACACATAAAATTATTGTTTCTCTTCACTAAAAAGTTGAAGTCTTCCCCCATGAAATATTTGATTAGAAAGGGTTTGATCACATTCACGTCATACTTGCCCGAATTGAAACCTAATACGGGTAGCTGCCTCAAATAACCCTCTAGTCTACCAAAGAGCTCCTCAGACCCGAGTTGTGTGTATACGTCATCAAAATTCGCACGCAGAATCTCATAAGAGGCCGCGGCAATTTTGATCAGATAACGAGCCATCCTATTGACCAATTTTTGTGGATCACCCTTTGTGATAAAACACACGGGGGCTTCAAAACCGGGGACATTAGAAGCCACCGAACACGACAGGGGCACGTGTTTGGCCGTGTAGGTAGTGGCATTACCACTTGACTCTAGACTGTTCTCAAAATAACATTCAAAGTCAAATGTGGCTCGAAACGGGAAGACGAATTTTGTGTCGACATCTATGCCCTGCTCCTTGATTAATTCCCAAACCGTATCTGGTGGGGAATAGACACCACCTTTAAATGTTTCTCTTCTTTTAGAGCCGGTACAAGTCTTTTCATGGCGCACCATAAACTTTTAAATCTTCCACAATTTACCGCACTCGGGACACGAAAAAGAGTTACTGGCCCTATCGATATCTGCAATGTACATAAAATGGTTTTTAAACATTAACAGACGCAATGTATCTAGAAAACTATCGCTACCTCTAAGTTTGGGGGTCAGGGTCTGCGCGTCGTCAAACTCGAAAACGTCAATATTTATATTAAAACATTTTTCTAATTGGGGCATATCGATTAAACTAACCCCGGGGAAATCGATGAGGGACGTTAGTCCCTGCTGTGTTTGCCACTGTTCGACTAGCCGGCGCATCGGTTTTCTAACATCTTTAACGGCACCACCCCTAAAAACGGCTAAACATCTAAAAAAGCAAAAGTTATCACTGTATGGTTGTAAGTTTGAGTCCTGTTGTAGTGTATGGATGTGGTGATTGTCCGTGATAAAGGATGGAATGTCTTGTAAGCAACAGCCAATGGGAAAGTCTTGAATGTGATATAGATAGAAAGACGTGGCTGGAATTGCTTCAACGAAATATTTTGTGTTTGGTCTGTTTAACTGTGCTTGTGTGACAATATCGCTTTCGTGTAATTGTGAGACAAAAGATTTGAAATCTGTAATGTTGTTGACTAGGTGGGGTTGATCTAAGACGACTGCATTGTTATGCGAAGAGTGAAAAAATCTTAGGTCGCCTGTTTCTCTGTGGCGTAAGATGATGTGGAAACTGTAGTTTATTTTGAAGCGTTTTGTCTGTTGTGTGAAGTTTGGTGTCAAGGTACGGTCCCAGTCGATATTTTCGTTATTCTGATAGAAAGTAAATGTTGATAAATATTTATGTTTGTTGGAATGTGTTTTGATCGCGTCTCATTTATCAATATAGACTTGTTTTATGTCAGCTGGTAGGTCATCTAACGAGTCTTCTTCAGTGGCCAGACGGGTTTTTTTATATGGGACTGGGTACTAGACATGGGCCGTTTCTTGGTCTGGCCTGTTTTTGGTTTGGGAATTGTTGTTGAAGAGCTTGGGATGGGACTTGATGAATAGGGGGCCATTGGTAGTGTGGAAGTTGCTGTGGTGCCTGCTGCAGCAGATGATGATAATGTTTTTGTGCCTGATGATGATGGTTGGTGCGTTGAGGATGATGGTGTGGTCCCTGTTGGTGATATCTGTTGGTGCGCCGAGCTTGAGGATGATGCGGTGTCTGCTGTTGTTGGGCGTGTTTCGGCGCCTGCTGGGTTCTGTGTTGATGTCGAAAGGTGGGTAGTGGTGGGGTGTTGTTGTTTTTTGTGGGCCTGTAAACTATCACCACGGGTGAATTTTTTGTCACAAAGGTCACAGCTAAAACGAGGCATAGAGTGCATTGTTTTTATGTGTCGTGCTAAATTGTCTAGGCGTTTGAATGTCTTGTTGCATCGGGCTCACATAAGACTGTGCCCAGCTGCAGTGGCGGTCCCCACTGAGGTGTCTATAACGAGTCTTGGTGTAGCGCCCGCCGGTGCAGTGGTGGTCCCCACTGGGGTGTCTATATCATTACCGAACCCCGGTGCAGTGGTGGTCCCCACTGGGGTGTCCATACGTGGTGCACCGGGTCCATGAAAGATGTCTATATGATGTTGTAGTGCCTCAGGTCCTGCAAAGACTTGAGGACAGACACGATAGGGGTGATTCTTGTCAGCGTGGACTGTGCGCGTATGTCTGGATAGATCACGACTCCTCGTAAACGAATGACTGCAGATCGAACAAGCGTAGCCTTGAATTGACGACATCTGTTAATGATGAACAAGAAAACGTTATTCACACATAAAATTATATATATGTATCAATCAGTTAAATAAGACAAGCTGAGAAATAAAGAAAGAGAGAGAGAGAGAGAGAGAGAGAGAGAGAGAGAATGAGAATGAGAGAGAGAGAAAGAAAGAGAGAGGGAATGACAGACAGACAGAGAGAGAGAGAGAGAGAGAGAGAATAAAACACAGTCTTATTTCTTATTCTGTGATGTTAATGTATCAAAAAATACACCGCGGGCGCTGTGTCAGAAAAGATATTGATTTAAAAACCACGCGCTCGCGAGACAAGTGACGCTCTGCCCTATCGTTTAAGATAAATGTCGTTTGTACCATACCAAGTCCTTGTATAGATCAGTATTGTTAAATCCAAAATATAATATTTTCTAAACTATTATGTTGTCTAATTTTCACTGGGTGGTTAGGTAGTTTGTAGTGACTCGGGTCCTTATTTATTTTTAAAGTAATATGTTTGTAGTTACTATGAGAAGTTCTTTATAGAAGCAGCTTCTGAGTACAGAAATACTCCTTGCGCACGTGTGGTGTGGAATCAAATCAATTTATCGATCTTCCCAACCGTCTTTGCGCTACAACCAAACAAGTATTTGAAATAGACTATTTGTCTATACATGTTTAGCGTGTTGTTATCAGAAAGTATTTCAAGTTGTAAGTATCACGGATAATTTTTTCAAAACCCAAATATAACTTGATTTCGCATGAGTTTAACGATAGGTGAGAAACACGGATAAGATTTAAACTAAGGAAAATTATTTAGACTATAGTACATAATAAAACGGTTAAGTCTTAACTTATCGAAAATCAACCACTCTTTAAAAATGACGTGTAAGAATTTAACATAATACACAGAGATAAAAATAACAAGTTAGTATCGGAGTCAACACGAAAATCAACCACTCTTTAAAAATGACGTGTAAGAATTTAACATAACACACAGAGATAAAAATAACAAGTTAGTATCGGAGTCAACCCGAAAATCAACCACTCTTTAAAAATGACGTGTAAGAATTCAACATAACACACAGAGATAAATAACAAGTGACGATCTGCGTTAACAACTTAACAAACAAAAATATTAAAATTCCAGCTAGACTAATTTGAAACAGCCTTTAGCAACACTGGCTAGTGCACAGACATCTCTTTTAAATAGAAAACAGATATTTAATACAACACACGAATAATAAAAACAACTAAAACTTATATATTCTCTAAATAGAAATAATTATTTTAACTTCCTATTATAGGGAAAAAAACAGACGAATGCACACGCACACATATTTAGATCTTTGCGTAGACCTCACAGTGTCTGAAAATATTCCGAACAACAAACGGCCAGATATTTAGATAAATAACAGCCATATATTTAACAAATATATTTAACAGACGAATATAAAATAATACATACGCTGTAACAGTTATATTGATATGAGAAGATAAAACAAGTGGTTTTTTCAGAAGGCTTCAAAAACGTTTGTTTCAGCGATCTGTACGCCGCAAGGTTCTGCTAATTGAATGACTTGTCTAGCGAGAGTATGTTTCCTTATATCAAAAGGTTTTGAGACAAACACGCGTGTGAATACACAATCTGTTTTCAGAAAAATAACTGACTTCGACGGACCAAATGTATACCCACCTGTTCGCGATGATTTGGTTCGAACGATAATGGGATCGATAGAGGGTGTTTAAGAACTGTCACAACAATGTTTAATTACTGTGAAGGTGTTGTTTAGAAAATTTCGCTCCTGATAGGAAAATGAGATCGAATGACAGGTGTACGTGCGTGTAATTGTGAGACAAACCACGCCCGGTATTGTGAGTAAATAACGGGATCGATAGAGGCTGTTTAAGACGTATCTCAACAATGTTTAATCAGTGCAGCTGTTCTGAAAAAGAGTTTTTCGCATTGTAATAAAATAATTAGACAAATAATGCAGTTGGTTATTCGTGTCCAAATGGACATTTAGATCACGTACGACAATTGATCCACATCGAAAACTCGTTAGCAATTCTCGTTGGTTGTTTACTCAGGGACAGATGTACATAATTTGAATCGCCTTGTACAACGTTCCACCATAGCGAGGTTTTATTTGTGATACGCGCAGATGTCTTGACGAGAAAGAAAGGCATATGTTTTTTCTTTCCGAACACATTTTAACAAATGTTTACAAAAAATAAATAGAGTATCTAACAAGTATTTTGAAATAAACTTAACAATAAAGTGAGAAACACAGATAAGGTTGAAACTGTTGGCTATATTTTTTAGACTTTACGGAGCGAAAGACACACATATTTTTTAGACTATATTCTTATCTAAAACATATATATTAAAGAGAAAGAGAAACGAAGACATCAAAATCAACCATTCTTTAAAAAAATGATATGTAGGACTTTAACGAAAAAAAAATCCCCAGAGATATTTATGTTATTCGAAAAACATACATTTTTATATATATTAATTAAATAGGGATTCTCACATTGTTTTACGCCAAAGGTTCCCACATTGTAGAACAGTGATTCTCATGTTTTTTAGCACGAATCTTACGTTCTTGAAAAGGGGTTATCGTATTTGATGATTGGGTTCTCACGTTGTATCTTTGATATAAAATAACTGGATGTAAGTTTAACCTATCATTATTAACTATGGACCCGCGTTGGGTTCATCCGTTCACTTGTTTAATTTCAGGGCCAACTGGTTCTGGAAAGACTGTTTTTGTCCATCGTTTTTTAACACATATCAAAGATATGGTAACAGCCGTACCAGATGAAATTATATGGTGTTATGGTGAATATCAACCCCTATACAATTCCATGACTGGAGTTCAGTTTATTGAAGGACTGCCCGATATTGAGCAGTGGACAGGTGATAAGAAACGGTTGGTAATTATCGATGATCTCATGAACGAAACAGATGAGCGAGTAACTAAATTATTCACAAAATCAAGTCACCATCGCAATTTAAGCGTATTTTATCTTGTGTAAAATTTATTTGGCAAGAACAAAGAACACAGAACCATTAGTTTGAATTCTCATTACATAGTGCTTTTCAAAAATCCACGCGATGGGTCGCAGATTGTTAATCTAGCCAAACAGATGTACCCAGGTCAAACTGCCTATGTCCAAGAGAGTTTTAAAGACGCGACGTCGACCCCACATGGTTATTTGGTAATCGACCTTCGCCAAGACACAGCAGACAATTTGAGACTTCGCACCCACATATTCCCACTAGAACAACAAATTGTTTACGTACCCAAGTAACGAGATGGGAGAAAAAGTAAAAAGACATGCTGACATGTTAAAATTTCGAGGTACGGCCAAACCACCAGTCATCAAGGCTGTTATGAAAACAGCATCACTCGATCTGGTAGGAACACTCTGTGAATGTTGTCACAACGTATTAAAAGGTAACGTTACACTGACACTCCCTCAGAAGAGACGTATGCGCCGTTACAAAAACACCCTATGAGCGCTTACCAAGAAAAAATTGTCGCTCAAAAGACGAAAACAATTTTTACAAACTGGAGGATTTTTAACTGCGTTGTTAACTCCAATACTAACTGTACAAAGCTGGCTCTTTTAGATGGCTAAGAAAATGATTTTGATGGATCCTCGTTTGTTAGAGGCTCAAAAACCTTATAGACCACTCGATGCTCTAAGAGATAACTTGGGAGAATTGGATCGACAAGATATGCCAGTGACTGACAAGGCTAGACTTTATCAACAAACACTACAGCGTTATTTGACTCGACTAGAACAGTTCAGTCACGTACCTCTGGGGCTCGTGGATATTAAACAACCACCACCATTACAAACCAGCGAACAACCCACTGTACTTAAAGACGAGGTCGTCGACAAAACTCCTCAGTCCCCACCCGTCACACCCACTCATCGAAAAAAGGTGGTGGCCAGTAAATTGCGAGAAACATCGTCGTATTCGCTCAGAAGAAGGAAAAAGACACCAAAGTGGGAAGCATGGCCAAAGAAGTGAATAAGATTTTAAAACAACATTACTACGATCCAAAACGTCCCGGATCTTATGGCGGAATCACCCCCTTACAACGTACCACCAAACTTAGTCGTAAAAAAATTGAAGAGTGGTTAGGTCATCAGGACACCTACACCCTACACAAACCGGTGCGCAGAAAATTAAAACGACGTGCCACCATTGCGGGTGGTATCGATCAACAGTTCCAGGCTGATTTAATTGACTTGTGAGGTTTAAAGAAATTCAATGATGGGTTTTCCTATCTAGTAACGTGTATTTACGTGTTTAGTAAATTCGCTTGGGCTGTTCCGTTGAAAAACAAGACTGGGACAGCGTTAGTAGCAGCGGTAAAGACAATTTTTAACAGTCGCAAACCGATACATTTTCAAACAGACAAAGGGAGTGAGTTCGTCAACAAAACATTCTTAAAGTTTCTTAAAGACGAAAGAGTCCATTTCTTCACAACGGAGAATGAGGATACCAAAGCAGCTGTCGTCGAACGGTTTAATCGAACCCTCAAAGAAAAAACGTGGCGTTACTTTACCAAAACCAACAGTCTTCGCTACGTCGACTTGATACAACAACTGGTCCACAACTACAATTAATCGTATCATCGGAGTATTAAGATGGCACCGGTGGACGTTACCCCGAGCAATCAAGAAGCGGTGTGGCGTACGTTGTATTCGACCCCTGAAGTCGTCGGTAGAAAAGTCTATTTTAAAGCTGGTGATCGCGTGCGGATCGCCCAAGCCAGACAAACTTTTACTTACTTACTTAGTCGTTCCTCTTCTACCGTGAGGTGTAGAGGTTTGGAAGAGAGAGCGCCAGACTATCCTATCGGCTGTCTTTTTCCTGGCCTGGTTCCATTCTAGTCCTCGGTCCTTCAAAGATTGTCTAATATTGTCCTCCCAGCGGACTCTGGGTCGTCCTGGAGGTCTGGATCCCTGGCTCTTTGTTTCCCATGCTTGTCGTGGTAGCCGATCTTCTCCCATTCTGCAGACATGGCCAAACCATCTTAGTTGGGACTGTTCTATTTGGGTCTGCAGAGGGTGGGATTTTAGGCCTTGACGTATCGTCTGGTTGCGGACCATGTCTCTTCTTGTTACTTCAACCACCTTCCTCAGATACCTTATTTCTGAGGTTTGAATCTGGCTTTTGTGGGTTGTAGTCATTGCCCATGACTCGCATCCATATGTCAAGACTGGGACATAGGTGGAGCGGTATACAGCCATCTTCGTTTTCTTACCAACCTCTTTCTTGCTGAGGAATCCTCGATTTATGGCCTGATAAAGTCTCCCAGCCGCTGCTTTTCGAGTGGCCAACTCTTCTTTGATGCCCCCCTTTCGGTCTATAATAGCTCCGAGATATTTACGGTGGTCGACCTGCTCCAGGACCTGTTCTCCCAACTTAATCTGATGTTTTCTTTCTTCTCGTGATATCACCATGGATTTTGTTTTAGAGCTGCTTATGACCATCCCTCTCTTCTCCAGCTCTTCCTTCCAGACTTGCAGGTTGGATTGGAGATGTGTCTCTGATTTCAGACAAACTTTTAAAAAGGGTTATACGCCGGCGTGGACAGAAGAGTTGTTTCATCATCAGTTGCCATCTCCACAACGGAGGTTGGCTGTAATGGATCTCCAACGTCTTCTGTCTCTTGTCTTGGTGGTACACTCTGATAGACTCTTTCCCGTCCATCTCTTGATGTTATCTTCCCACTTATAGCGCTGTCTTCCCCTTGCACGTTTACCTTCAACTCTCCCTTCTGTTATGGTCTTCTGCAAGGTGTTATGCCTTTTTATGTGGCCAAAGTATTTTAGCTGCCGAACTTTGACCTCTCTCATTAGTTCTCTTTTCATACCTAGATTTTCTAGGACCTCCTTATTTGTTTTCATCTCTTTCCATGAGATACGCCCCATTCCTCTATATATCCACATTTCAAGAGCCTCAATTCTTTCTTCCAAATGCTTATTCATCGTCCATGTTTCTGCACCATACAGAAATGCAGAATATATATAACACTTTATGATTCTCAGTTTTAATTTATGAGATAACTGTTTGGATGTCAGTATATGTTTCATGTTGTTGAATGTAGCTTTGGCCATTCCTATTCTCTTCTTGATTTCTGTTTCACATCTGCCATCTTCTGTTATTATATGACCAAGATATACGTAGCTCTTGACTTGTTCCAGGATTTTCCCATTTACGCTTATCTTTAATGTGGGTTTATCATCTGTTTTGCTAATTATCATAGTTTTAGTTTTCTCAATATTAATGTCGAGTCCATATTCATGACTTATACTGTTCACTTGCTTCACTAGTTCTTGTAACTCCTGTTCGCTTTCAGCTAACAACACGGTATCATCTGCATATCTAAGGTTGTTTATTGATCTTCCACTGATGTTCAGTCCTGGTATTTCCTGTATCGGTTTGAAAATTTTTTCGGTGTATAAATTAAATAGGCAGGGGGACAGCACACAACCTTGTCTGACACCTCTTTTTATGTCTATGTATGGTGAATAATTCCTTCCCGATCTTACTGTGGCAGTTTGCTCCCAATAAAGGTTACTGAGTATTCTTATATCTTTTCCATCAATACCTATGTCTTTGAGGCATTCAATTATTTTCTCATGATGGATTCTGTCCAAAAGCCTTCTTATAGTCAATGAAGCACATATACATACTTTTTTGGACCTCTGTATATTTTTCTGCTAATCTTCTTAGGCAAAATATTGCCAGGAATTGAAAGGTTCTTTTTACCAAGAAGAGCTGCAGCGAGTCGGAGACAAGATAGTTTATCGAGTCGAGTCCATTTTACAAGAACGCCGAGGTGTCAGAGGTGTAAAAGAATATTTAGTCAAATGGTTCGGATATAACTCGTCATTCAACAGCTGGATTTCCGCCAAACAACTAGCGACATATCGAGATTGATGGATATTGAAGAAGAAGTGAGCACCCCAGTTTTGAGGCCACCCCCTCCCAAGACCGCGAGAACCTCGTTCTGGCCTTTTTTGGGGAAACTAATCCCGCGACTAGAGATCGTTTTCATCTGTCAGATGATCGTTATATATGTCGTCATCGGTGTCTCGTTATTCAATCTGAGTCGGAGCAACGCAGAGGGACCAGACGGGAAGTTTTGGATCGCTTTAATGAGCAGTTGTCTTGGTTACATGTTACCTAACCATAAGATAGGATGAGTTTTTACGTGACTTTACCCAGCAATGCCTCGATGAAAATATACCCAAACAATAACGCCGGTCACTTTTTCGTCAAATTGCCACAGACTATAGACTTGACTTTGCGTTACGAGGTCGGTTTGGTTGAGATTCAATTTCCCAAAAGTTATTTTAACGTACTAGAGGATGATGTATGGATACATTACTTTCCCAACAAAGAAGATGAGTCTATGGTACTCACATTGCCCGCTGGTCTATACACGTCACCCGACACGCTGATCGACGAGTTGAATCGTTTGCTTTTAGCCACGGATGTGGATGAAAAAGCCCGAGTTAGATTCCATTTTAACAATAATAAGGCCACCTTGAATCTGTATGATCCGGAGGTTGAAGTTAGAATTAGCGAGACGTTGAAACACATGTTAGGTTTTCCTGCCTCGCTCGCCACAGACATCGACCCTATACTACGAGGCGAGACTGAAGTACAAATGGATAGCGACATGAAAAATGTATACGTGTACTGCAATCTCGTAGCAGCGAGACCGGTTGGAGATGCCTCTGTCCCTTTGTTACGGATTGTTCCTATTTTGGATAGGACTACTGCTTCTGTTTTCAGGATTTACGACAAAACACATTACGTACCCCTGAGCCGTTTTTCGTTTGACGCGGTGGAAATCCTTTTAACTAACGATCAGGGTAAGACTATCCCATTCACTAGCGGAGCTTCGGTGTTGACACTACACTTCAGAACTCACAGACGGTTTGATTTTGACTAGAAAAAAATGGTGAGACACGTACCCATCCGACGAAACCCCAAAATGTATGAGGAGTTTTACTGCAACCAAGCTGGCCACGGGATGCCAGTGTTTATCGGAGGCAGAAGTCAAAGAGGACATGGTTTGGGTAGTTTTTTTGGCGGGCTCGGTCGCATGGTTCTCCCGTGGTTAAAAACTGGAGGCAAAGCTTTACTCAGAGAAGGGCTTGGGACTGGTCTACAGGTCGCGAGCGATGCGTTAGCCGGCAGAAATGTTGGTGAGGCATTTCGTGAACGAGCCAAGGAATCGGGTCAACGTTTATTACAGGGAGCGGTTGAACACCTCACCACTAACCAATCAGGTAGCAGGCTTAGAAGAAAAAGAAAAACGAGAGCTGCCCCACCTGGCGAGCCGAAACGAATAAAATGCAGTAACCGAGCTCCGCCTTCTCATTCTCACCAGAAGAAGCGAAGGTACTCTGATATATTTGAATGATAGCGCTTATTCACCCCAGCTCGTGTGAGTGTCTTCACAGTGGTCTAGATTTGTTTAGCGTACCACCAACGCAGACAGCCGTAGAAGAGGGACTATTTGTGGAGATACATCCGTTGGCCGCCTTAGCCCCCGGAGCCCCGGTGGAATTTGTAATATCGGGAAACGGTGAAGAATATCTAGATTTGTTCAATACTTTTCTGCACGTGCGAGCCAAAATTACGTTAGCTAATGGCGGCGCATTACCCGCTGACGCAGAGGTGGCCCCGATCAACTATTACCTGCACAGTTTATTCTCACAAGTCGACGTTTAACTGAACGACACGCTGATTACACCCAGCGAGAACACCTACCCTTATAGAGCTTACCTGGAAGCCACGTTGAATTACGGGGAGGAAGCCAAACGAGGCCATCTGACATCGGCTCTGTTTTACAAAGACACGCCAAATTTTATTACGGACACAATTGGTGATAATAACAACGGGTTAAGACTGCGTCGACATGTAGCGGGTGGTTCTTAGGAGATTGATATGATGGGTCGGTTGCATTCAGATATCTTCGCTCAAGATCATTACCTGTTAAATGGTGTGACCGTTAAAGTAAAACTCACCCCGTCTAAAGATCCCTTCAACGTGCTGGGACACGACCCCACCGCTGGTTATAAATCTATTATAACTTATGCGGCCTTGGTTGTCCGGAAAGCCAAATTAAATCCCGCCGTCTCTCTAGCCCACGTGAAAGCCTTGATGCGAGGTAATGCCAAGTACCCCTTGAAACGAGTTGTGCTAAAAACTTTCTCTATCCCTAGAGGTATGCTATCGCACATGCAGGATAATCTATTTCTCAGTCAAACACCCACACGGATCGTGATTGGTCTAGTCACTTCGACCGCTTTTAACGGGTCGTACACGTCTAATCCGTTCAATTTCGCTACCTTTGGTCTGATATATTTGAATGTCGCTATGGGACTGGTTGGTAAAGACGCCGGCAACGATCTCGAGTATAGACATTTTAAGCATGGATATGCCTTATACGCCTTTGACCTCACCCCCAGTCTACTGGACGGTGACCAGTTTGAGATGGCCAAGTCGGGCCCTGTCTCAGTAGAACTTAAATTCGCCGAGGTCACACCCGAACCATTACAGGTTCTCGTCTACGCCGAGCAAGACTCGATCTTGGAGATCTCGAAATCCCGCCAAGTTTTGACAGACTACACCACAAAGACAATGAACACAGACGAGATACGGACCATCCTCCTGTCAGATATATTTGTTAAACGAACTGGGCTCGTTAAAGTTTTAGCTCGTGACCAATTACCTCTACGCATCGATCCGACCAAGACGGCTGCTTTCGTCATCAACACTGATCCTAGCTATCGCCCCGGTGACCACTGGGTCGCTCTATATTATAACGGACTTGGTACTTTTGAATATTTTGATTCTTTCGGCCTACCACCTACACACCCGGACCTGATTAATTTTATAGCCAGAAACTCTACTCGACCTGTTAACTACAACGCCAGACATTTACAAGATGTAGTCACCAACGTTTGTGGGCTCTACGCCATTTATTTCATCTTGATCAAAACACGAGGTGGTACTATGCAGCGGGTCCTACTACCCTTTTCGGTTAGACAACACGCCAACGATCGATTAATGTTTCGATTAGTCAGAGGAACCAGCAGATGGCTTTCATAGACAAAGGAAGAGACCAATAGACAGGTGTGTGTATTTTTCGCTATCGGGTTTCTCCCCACGCCAACACGTCCATGTGTCATTGTTCCCACGCAACCACATCGACGAATCACGACCTGGCTAACACACGAGTTTGGTCACACGATCGATATTCGACGAATCAAATCCTAGGTAGGGCACGCCTCAAAGAACCAGATTGAACTGGTATTCCTGCATTTAAACACTTTTGGATGACCAAGACACTCATACTTTATTCAAGCGTTGGTGTGATAACGACAGATACACCAAGTTGAAGATGACTGCTCCCACCAACTGGGTATATATCAAAAGAAGTGATGAAATGCTTAAACCTTTGGCTAGTGGTCTGAAGGCTGCGTCTGTAAGTGTTTACCAAGGTCAACCTTTACTTCACGTGCGAAAACATTTTGGTGAATCCACCACCAAAACCGGCATTACGTTAACTCGACCCGAGTTTGACCATTTGTTGACATTACAGAGTGAAATCCTCGCCGAATTTGACCGATTACAGCCACCAAACACGGATACCTATCCTACTACTGGTACCAGTACAACGTTTGACCAGTACATCAACTCCAGCTGTTACCAACCAATATCAACAGAACCGAGTTTGTTTCCTACCACAGACCTGGCTTATGTCACCAACCTACCATTGAAGAAACCTACCACCTTCACTAACCTGTTTGACGAATACATGAACTCTAGCTGTCCAGTATCCCCAGACCCGAGTTGGTTTCCTATGACCACCACCACAGACACCCACCTGGCCGATGTCCCTAATCTACCACCGAAGAAGAAGAAACCTAACAAGCGATTGAGAGTTGTCCTTTAGTATTTGACAAAATAAAAATATATTAACTAATATTCTTCTTTTGTTACCTATATCGTCCGTTGTATGTCTAACTGTTGTAAAATATATCGTCTAACTGTTCGTATAACTGTTGTAAAATATATCGTCTAACTGTTCGTATAACTGTTCGTCTAACTGTTGTAAAATATGTATATAAATATCGTCTTCTTGTTATCGTCTAACTATTATCCTCTTCCTATTATCTCAACTCTAACTATTAACCTCTGCCTATTGTCTAAATATATCGTCTTCCTATTATCTAAAAGTCTTCTTGTTTGTCTAAATATATCGTCTTCCTATTATCGTCTAAATATAACCTCTTCTTTTTATCGTCTTCTTGTTGTAAATATATCGTCTAACTATTATCTAAATATATCGTCTTCTTGTTATCTCAAGTCCGCCATCTTGCCTGCGAGCCTCCGGAATGCGCTTATATAAAAGTCACGCGCCGCCAGGCGTTTTTGCTATATAAAAGTCACGCGCCGCCAGGCGCGCCTCCATGGCGCCGCCAGAAAACGCCTCGTTTGGTACATTCTCTACTACTCCCGACTGTGGAATTAAGTTGTAAAAAAAATGTATCTTCGTCACCGTTGACCTGGGTTCCTTCGTTGACCTTGTCACGCTCGGCTGCTCTTCATAAGTCTCGGCACGTAACTGTCTTTTTTTCTTCACCGTTACCTTGAATTCACGCTTCGTTGATCTCGACGTTGTTTTTTTTTCAATCGCCTGCGTTTTGATAATAATAATAATAGCCCCTTCAGTCATAACTGACTATAGGAATGCGCCATTGAGGTGACAGCCCTCAGCTGCTTATTTTCCTGGTGCTCCTTTCGACGTTTTCTCCTCACCTCTGCTTCTTGTGTGAGCCTCTCTTCGCCCAATCTGAGGTGGCGCCGTAAATAGCATCGCCACTTAGTGCGATCGGCAGCTTTATCCTCCCATGTTGCTGGATCCATGTCCAGTGCCCTCATATCTCTCTTGCACACATCTTTGAACCTCAGCTGTGGTCGCCCAACTGTTCTCTTGCCCTCTGCTAATTGTCCGTAGAAGATATCTTTTGGGATGCGACCATCATCCATGCGGCGAACATGGCCAAGCCAGCGAAGTCTGCGCTGTCTAAGAAGCGTATACATACTTTGAAGGCCAGCACGTGACAACACCTCGACATTTGTCACTTTATCTTTCCACGAGATGCCGAGGATGCGGCGTAGACACCGCAAATGGAAGGTATTGAGCCTTCTTTCTTGCTTAGCATAGGTCGTCCAGGTCTCGCTGCCATATAGGAGTGTGCTGGTGACGCAGGCATTATATACCGCAGCTTTGGTCTTCATTGTGAGTTTAGAGTTCCCCCCCAAACACGCGATGTGAGGCGGGCAAAGGTAGCTGCAGCTTTGCCAATGCGGCTGTCGATTTCTGTATCCAGTGAGAGTTTGTCATTGATGGTAGACCCTAGGTATGTGAAGTGGTGCACCACTGCCAATTCATAGTTATCGATAGTGATAACTGGTGCAGCACCCACATCCTGACTCAGCACATTCGTTTTCTTTAGACTTATTGTGAGGCCAAAGTCCTTGCATGCTTTAGTGAAGCGATTCATCAAGCTCTGAAGCTCCTGTTGGCTTTGAGTGACGACTGCAGCATCATCAGCGAACAACAAGTCTCTTATAGTGACCCTTCTGATTTTTGTTTTTGCCTTCAGCCTTGAAAGATTAAACAGACGGCCATCTGACCTAGTGTGAAGGCATATTCCTTCAGTTGCATCTCTGAATGCATGTTTCAAGAGTAAGGCAAAGAAGATTCCGAAGAGGGTCGGAGCCAGAACACAGCCTTGTTTAACGCCACTTCGTATATCAAAGGGCTGTGACGTGCTTCCAGCATATTGGAGTCCATCCCTACTAACTAGGTCGAATACTTTTGTGAGGTCTATAAAGGCGATATATAATGGTCTTTTCTGCTCTCTTGATTTTTCCTGAAGCTGGCGGAGAGAGAAGATCATGTCTGTTGTTGATCTGCCAGCTCGGAATCCACACTGTGACTCTGGATATATGCGCTCAGCTAACTTGTGTAGTCGCATTAAGAAGACTTTGGCAAAAACCTTACCAACAATACTAAGAAGAGAGATGCCTCTGTAGTTATTGCAATCACTTCTGTCTCCTTTATTTTTATACAGTGTTACAATCTTGGCATCTCGCATGTCTTGAGGAATAGTTGTCTCTTCCCAGCACTGGCACAGCATCCTATGCAGCAGATGTAATAGCGTGCTCTTACAGCATTTGATTAAATCAGGAGGAATCCCATCACTGCCTGGTGCTTTGCCAGAGGCCAAGCTATCAATGGCCTTGCTGAGTTCCTCTAATGTTGGTTCGGCATCCAGCTCCTCCATAGTTGGCAGACTGTTGACACCATCAAGGGCTGCAGGCGTAACGGTATTGTCTCTAGCGTAAAGCTCAGAGTAGTGCTCGACCCACCTCTCCATCTGCTTACCCTTATCGGTTAGCTTCTCTCCGCTGATGGTTTTTAGCGGTGCCGTCTTACTTTTATGGGGGCCAAGTGCTTTCTTTATACCATCATACATTTGTCTAATGTTTCCTGTTTGCGCTGCGATCTGGATGCTCTCACTGAGCTGGAGCCAGTAGTCATTTGCACAGCGTCGAGCAGTTTGTTGAACTTTGCTTCTCGTAGCCCTCAGGATCTGTAGGGTTCTGGCACTCGGTGAACGTTTGTATTCATTCATAGCACTGCGCTTAGCTTCAATGACAGGTGCCATCACATCTGATGAAGCATCAAACCAGTCATTTGACTTTGCTGTTTTCTTACCAAAGGTGGCATGTGCAGTACTTTGAATGGTGTTCCGTAGATGCTCCCAGTTCTCTGTAATAGTATCACCATGCTGAGGGCTACTGAGCACTTTCTCGAAGGTCGCAGTGAATTGAGCGATCATGAAAGGGTCTGACATCTTGCTGGTATCAATGCGTGGTTTCCCTTCATGTCTGACACGATAGAGTTTTCTTGGTTGTGCTCTGATTTTGCAGCAAACCAAGGAGTGATCTGTATCACAGTCTGCACTATGGTACGAGCGCGTGGAGAGCACAGACCTGAGGAGTTGCCTTCTGACGAGAATCAGATCAAGTTGGTGCCAGTGCTTGGATCGTGGGTGTCTCCATGACACCTTATGCTGGGGTTTTGTCTGAAAGTAGGTGTTTGTCACGCAGAGGTCATGGTGGACGCACAACTCTAAGAGCCGTTGTCCATTTTCATTCATCTTGCCAATACCAAACCTGCCCAGACATGAAGGCCATGAAACATTATCAGCACCCACTCTAGCGTCAAAGTCACCAAGGAGAACAAGCTGTTCTTGCCTAGGTATGCTTTTGATAATTGCTGTTAGATTCTCGTAGAACTCATCTTTAGCTTCTGAGGCAGAGTACAGAGTAGGAGCATACACACTGACAAGGGTGATGGGACCTGTGCTAGTTTGCAGGCGGAGCGTTAACAGGCGTTCTGATCCATTCTCGCCTGGTTCAACCATTTTAGTTAGCGATTTTTTGACCGCAAAACCTACTCCGTGTTCTCTAGCTTTATTAAGATCTTTCCCTTGCCAATAAAATGTGTAGTCCTTCTCGCTCACCGTTTCAGAGCCCGCCAGGCGCGTTTCCTGACGTGCAGCTATATCCACCTGAAGTCGTTTAAGCTCATCATTAATTATGGCTGTCTTCCTTACATCGTTTACATCCTGTAGGTTTTCGGATAATCCAGTCAACATAGTCCGGACGTTCCAGCATCCCAATCTGAGAGTTTGCTTATTTCTATTTTTTCGATAATTGCTTGGTGCAAAACTTTCTGTCCACAGTTCGGGTTTGACCCTAATCCCCATGCACCCAATGGGGAAAGCAGACAGTGGCGGGACAACACCTTATTGACTGGGGGCTGTCCAGCTTGAAGCGGGCGGTAGCTGTCCAGTGAGATCCTGGAACCTCTCCCACTGTCGGAAGTAGCCCCTGGCGCCATGCCCTACGCCAATTGGGCAAAATGCTTATAACCGGTAACTGCTACTTTCCGTGTTTTGCCGACACCTACAGGGTGAAGCTGGAGTGTCCTCTCCAGGGCGCGAGCTTGGGCACAGTTATATGGAGATCAAGCTGTTGCCCATGCAGCATGTTCCCCCTCTCCACACAGCCAGTAGATCCAAAGGAACGGCAGTAGCCGATACAGTTTGGTACCAGCCATGTCGCAGGAGTTGCCAGAATAATGTCGAATCGACATTAGACTGCCTTAGGGACTCCAACTCCAGATTTATCCTCAGGGTTTACTCCCGAAGCCAATTCCATAAATGGATATTCCCGCAAGGCAGCGGTGGTTTGAATTCAGAGTTCCTTCTCTTAGATAAGCTACCAACCAAGGATCACGAGCCCTATCTGCCCGAAGCTGCTGGTTTTAAGGCGCCAGTCGCTCGCCTTTGCCCCTTCTCCCGTCAGTGGAAACAGTTTCGCCGGGCTCAAATTGAGCCACACATGAAGGCCGGGAGCTGGACTTGGTTGTCAGAGGCTGTTTGAGGCGCGTGCCATAGAAGTATTTTATCTGCAGTGAGAGCTTATCCTCACTACAACTCCCGGCAATAACAACCTTTGGAACCCTGCGTTTTGATAGTACACTGTATTTGTGACACACGTAATCTTCCCACAAGTGGTCACTGGCACCAAAAAGAATTGTGCCCGATTATAAATGATACATGAGTTGTCCCACAAGTGGTCACCGGCACCAAAACAAGATGTGTGATAGTTTCAATTGATTGTCAACCCAGATTCTTTTGCTTGTGTGATTGTTGTTACGTTGACCCTTGTGTATGTTCTCAACTTAATGATGACCGTAATGTCCCTGTCTTATGTTCACTGGCCGTAGTTGTAGGCGCCGTACCTTTGTGGCCTACCTTGTTCCTATGACTGCTGAATGAGATTAAATTATCTGCCAATGATAATACTTGAAAGGACTTGACTCAGAGCTGACAACCAAAGTTCTTTATTAGTTGTCAAGGAACATATTCACAAATTGGCTGCGAGTGTTTACATACCAGGATGAACTGCTGGCGTTATTTGCTGGACACCGCTCGACCTGAAAAACTATTTGTTCTGGAAATATCTTGCATCAGTCTTCTTCTCTTCTTCTCTGCACACTGCAGCAGTACCATAAGTAACATGGCACTTCAGCTGTCCATAACATGGTAGGTGGTCGTTACGGTTAGTCTAATTTCTAACCCGCTCTCAGCTGACGACCATTGAAGAGTGATCTCTCCTCTTCACTTAGCCCACTTATTTCTCGTGCTCCGGTGACGTCAGAGCTAAGTCTTACTACTCATAAATTATTCTTACTTAGTCATATCTCAGTTCTTTCTCTTTCCTATCACAACTGCTCCAAAACACGGTTTACAACTAAGCCACAACGCATTGCTTTCCGATACGCTGGATGTGGGCCTGTAAAAATAGGCAGCGGATTTTTCAAAACGCACACTCACACAACAGAAGCCAGAGATAGACTGAAGAAGGAAGCTTGCCAAGGCTATAACTTTGCCATCTGTTTTGCCGTGCAGTTCCACCTCACCAAATTAAGTCTCTTCTAAACAGATGTCCTAAGAGGGTATGTAGGTTTATGATTAATTAATTTGTTTTATTGCAGCTTTAAATTAATAGACTTGTGTCATGATCACACCAGAGGACTGAACTGCATTTTAGTTGTGAATCTGTAAAAGAAATTCGATACCCTCTCATGATTATCAGGATTGTCAGGCAGGGCCGTCTTAACAGCATTGTAGGCATTGGGCAAAGCAATGCACTGGGTCCCTACCAGCCCTACCCACCCACAGGAATAAAAGGATGTCTTATGAACAATATGGCAGCATCCCAGCATGGGCCCCTAGAATCGTGGGCCCCTGGGCACTGCCCAGTGTGCCCATGCCTTAAGGCGGCACTGTTGTCAGGTGGAGTAGTCAATTACACTATTATATAGGAACAGAGATTTGGCATTCTTTATTATGAAAGGCAAAGGTAGCATCATACCTATGAATGAAATGTATCATATTAATGTATTATCTTATTTTTCCAAAAATGTTCTGCAGATAGACACCTGTCTTGTCTCGCTATTGCTAATCAGACTGATCCATGTATCATTCATATACATGCAACATCTGAAACACACTCATCTTATGAACACCTAGGCGTGTGTGCTTCGTGAGCAAAAGCTAGCCACATGTCCACTATTGCCTGCAGGTTCATATGTGTCATCAGAAATCAGAGGTCTAGAGTCCAGATCAATCTGTGCTACCCGAAACAATACAGGAGCCTCTGGTACTGTCATCCGGACTTCATCCTCTGTGCCCATCAGTAGTTGGCGGTCTAGAGGGAGGACTGCACTGATAAATCCGTAACATTCAAGTCAAGACAGACATAAAAGTTGAGTAAAGCATATGTTCAGATTCATGCAACCAAATGAGAGCAGACCAGGACAGTGATTAGTTGGTGATGAAAACATTAGCCTATTAGCATAGCCAAGAGACTAGATTGAAAAGAACATTTGAGGTACTTTGTTTCAACTTAAGTGGAAAATTCAAACAAAGACTTTTTTTTTAGTTAAATAGTTTAGAAATATAAATCAACCATCATTCAGATTTTGTAAAATATTTTATTCATTGAATTCCATTATCATCCATTCACAATCACACAAGACGAAAAGATAGATGTACGTAAGAAATTCAATAATTGTACTCATCTGACATTAATTTTATTCTGTTAAAGTTTGAGCTTTATTGAATTGTTTGATTATCATATGTAGTCTCATAACTAAGGTGGCACTACTTTACTCTGTGGCACTGTTAGGACAGGCCACTAATTCTGCTCTTTCAGTCTGACTGCTCCAGTTTACCCAGCTGTAAATGGGTAACTCACCCTAGTCCTGAGTTAGGGAAGGCAAAGCAGGGGAAAGCATAAACTTGGTCCTTCACCGACGCAGGATGGTGTATCCTGTGATTACCCGTGTGCTGACCAATATAATCACTCATACACATGTGTCTACAAGGCACCAATGCAGACTGCTGGAATCTTAGTTTACTCAATTTATTCAGACGTACACACTGGGACATACGAGTACATCAGGCTTTGTTGACATAACAATTTGTAGGTATACATAGCAGATCTGAAGTCATGACACATGCAGAAATAATGGGTAGTACATCAAAGTTCAATGTCATGATACATCATCTCATGAAACCACGAAAAGGGGGTTTCTAGCAGGATTGAGATCTCTCTGTCACTGTCCGATAATAAGATAAATAACGTTCTCTTGGCAGTGATCAAAACAGACGATGACCGAAATCCAACATGGCTACCTTCCTGAGTTGTCGTTCACTCATTCATAGGAAGAATATCAGCCAAAGTTAATTACAATGGATATATAAAGGATTTCATGAATGGTTCCATGCAGCACTACGGTGATCAGGTTAGTTCACGTAGCCATAACCGCTGCAGGAAAATCTGTCATCTTCGTCGATACAAAACACGACACTAGCATATCGAAGCACCCAAAAGTCAAGCTAGGCCTAACCGACGAGAGATCATCAAAAATACGAGCTGGGTTTACCTGGAGTCCGAATCATCTATATACTGACATAAGGAGAGTCTCTAACACAAACTATCGTAGAGACACTATCTCCTCCAGAAGAAAAAAACCACTTCGTAAGACATTTTTTCTTGACGAAGGGACCAGCTCTTGAAAAACGTACCCCGCCATTCTTAGCAGTACATCGGAACTCATCACGACTTGTTAAGACAACTCATACTTCCGCTAACAAGAATCTAGTCCCTCATACCCATCCAAAATATACAATATAGGACTGATTCTACTTGTACTAATAATATGTAATACATATGAATTCAGGCCATAAACACAATAAGCAAATTAATATATTTTCTGGCCCTAAAATTAAGTACAAACGCAAGCGTACTATTCTTGCGCTGGATCGATATCCAGACCGATTACTCCTATAATCAAAAGTGTGAATCAAACATGGATTATCTCGCTTTTACAATAAACAGCATTTTCTTACACAGATGGATGCATGTCTATATTTTTCCCATATTAAATAACCATATCGATTTTTTGTAATATGTGCGTCAAAAATATGCACGCAACAACACTACACTTATAAAACCCTTACGCTACAGTTGTCAGTCGTTATCTGGTTACCATAGACCATGACTTATGATTTAGCCATGTACACTGACTGTCTAGCTACATCGAGTGGGAGCTTTCTAGAGAGAGAACACCTGGTGGCCTCACATTCCCTTATATAGATTCCTCTTGGAACCTTCTATGTTATTGTACACTACGTCATATGTTCTCGACAGTTCATTGTCTTCTAGGCGTGATGGCCACTGACTGCTTTGACGGTCGGCGGCTAAGGATCAAAGAAAAAATGTATCCATTCTGTCAACATAGTGTGTTAAAATAAAAATTGTTTAAACAAATCTACTGTTCTAAATAGCGTGCCGCTCTTATGGTGTACCTCTTCTGCTGTATTTATGCTTCTTAAAATTGGTGTAACTCCGAAAGGGCAGTGCGTGATAAAGGACTACCTTTGCCTACAATTATCATGACAACAATAATATCCATTATCATAGTGAGTATTACGTTAATCCTTACCGCCACTCTCTTATCAGTTTACTTCGTCGTAAGGTAATGGCTGAAATTTTCACCTGGAAGGAATACAATTATTTTAGGACTTGCCAATGGTTGCCATCTGTCCTCTTTTACCCGGATTTGCCCTCCTTTTCCGCTTAAGATTGGGCGTGCGGGTGGCTTTTTTCAAACGTGCAATTTAGCAGGACTTTTACCCTCGGAGACTGACCATGACTCCGAAGAGGTCTTTCTTATGCAAGTATACTCTTTAAAATGTATTTTTCAAGTAAATATTGAACGAATGGAAAATGAATAGAGTTCGGTTGTTGATGTGCAAAGCTATATTAAATCCGTGATAGACATTCTTAAGTATCGCTTGTGTTAAAATTCTCTGCACTAGAAGATTACGAATATTGTTCATGGAAAACGAACAGGCGGTGTTCATAATTTGTGTGACAAGTTTCACGAGGATAATAAATGCATGTACATCAAATGTTTAGAAGACTAAAAGATATTTTCCATGGATGACCTTACATGAAGTACCAACATGTGTAGATGTGCGAGCTTCTGGGCAATATTTAATTGACAAAGATGGTGCATTTGACGATGCAAGTGCTTTGATCAACTTAACAACCTGACAAGATTTGTTTAAAGTAGCATCCTTATGGAGGATTCAGGCAGTTGCTGGCACATTAGAAAGAAATCAAATTTTTTTAAACAATCAGTAAATGTTGAATTTCATCCTGAACTTATAATGATTGCACAATATTTCTTTGCGGCGCCTGGCCACAATGCAAAGGTGGACATTCTATTTTCATCAAAAGAAATTCACTGGCCAAAAGACAGAAATATTTTCATTGTGGATTCCATCAACGGAAGTTGGCTTCTGTAACGTTTTAAAAGAAGTGTCGAAATATCAATTAAGAAATTTAAAAGAAAATAAAGAATTGTTAAAAAAGATAATGTCCACAGAAATAAAATAAAAAATAGATAATAATATTAATTTTATCAATTGCGATCAGTATGTGGAAAGCTAATTTCTTATGTTAAAATGATTTTAAAACATATATTTTAAATACCATTTTATTTCAACTTTCTTCTAAAGTTTATAAAAATTAGAACTAGCTCTAGTCATAACACTCGTGATTTATAGATTGAAATTAAAGTCCTCTTTATTTTGATTTGTTTTGTCCTTTTTTTCTACGCCACAAAGTCAGAAAATGTTCTCTTTTTGTGAAAAACAATATAGTCACCCTAGACTTAAGTGCAGAGGTAATAGGTAGCATCGTGTGCTTTAAACATCGTTTTAATCTTATTTAGAACGTTCATTATAACCTTCTTCTGAATCTGTGACAAGCTGACTCAGAACTTCTGTCAATTTTCTCATCATTAGAACCGCCCCTTTCTTACCTTTTATTTTTGTCACATCCCCTTTACTTTTCCGTTGAGTCTACTGTTAAATTGCAGACTCCGTTAGGGTCAATCTTCATTTAGATATGGCCTGAGGTCCCTTCACTCATGCATCCTTTGCTCATCTACACTAGCCGACCAAACACTGTGTTGTTGGTTGATACGTTTCTTCAAATGTCTTTTGAATTAGACAGGAGAACGCGAGCAGCGCCAGCTCGGCGCCATTGCTTGTCCCCTGAGCTATGCGATTTTCGGACACTTTGTAGTTAACTTGCTGATCTGTTATAAAGTCATTTATTGTCATGTAATAAGTGTTTCAATGGTGTTAAATGTGTATGTGGGTCATGTCTCGTTCCAGGCACAACAGCTGGTTCGATTGCTTGTAATTCAAAGGGCAAAGACATGGTTTAAATCAAGATCGAGTACCAACCAACGTCACCTTGTAACTTACGCAGTCTTGCAGTCATAAGGAGGCTGTTTACTACAGTTGTTCTGCCATAAACGTTATAGTAAGCTTGCTAAAGCTTGCTTATAGTGGCACACATGGGTAATCGGTCGCATAGTGGCTATACCCTTTAGGGCCCAGATCTCATCTGGCATGAAACGCCTAGTCTGTGATTCAGCTAACATTCGTGGATATTGTCGTGAAACATTCTAAATTCTCATATATAAATTAAAAGGTAAATGTAAAGCCTAACACATAAATTCAATACAAGGAAAGAGAAATGGTAAAAGTACAGTGCTGTCACAATGGCGTACAAAAATCCCCCCTTGTTTTATGCTTCGTCTGCATATTTTCACGCTTTCACGTTGATAGTAAAGCCTACTGCATCACTACACGCTTTCTACAATAAAACGTGTACTGCATTTCTAAGAAAACCTTGAGATACGCAAGCTGATTAATGACCTAAATTAATACTAGCATTAATTACACTACGTTAACATAAACGAAAGGACAGATGGACTTAGGATAGAAAGAGAGAGTGAGGGCTGAAAGCAGGAACGCATGCCACCCTAACACGCGTCTCGCGATATACAATTAATGCCACCCTCCCCAAGCGAAAGGCCAGAAGCAATACTTTTTTCAAATGGACAGTGATAAAAAAAAACACTACCCATCATTTTACGGGAAATGGGCCACCATGTAAAATCCTATTTGATTGGATAGAAGTAAATGTAAGGCTAAACACGATTAGTCGGGCTACAAATACTAATTCTTTGTTGTTAGGGAAACGTGAGTAGGAGTACTTTTTTTGAAAAGCTGTGTAAACATGGCCCGATTGGTTAGACCCGCCAATATAGGCAATTAGGAGCGTCAGTTCAGTGCCACATGTTAAAATAAACTTACTAAGAAACAGTGCGTTGAGGGCCAGATCATATTTTTTAAATAAAAGTCTGGGACAGAGGCAGATCGGAATTTGTGTCATTATTCATCGCCAGTCAACGTATCTGTGTATTATTTCCATGAATTGTGGCAAGCTTGATATATTCGATATCTTTTTAATGAAAATTGAATATAAATTGATAATTTATGCCTGTATATGTGTGTGGTTCAGTAGCAAACATGAGGCAAGGCCTAAATATTGCTCCAACCTGAACAGGAGGTGTCGGAGAAAAGTAAAACTGCATGGAATTGCCAAACAGTACACTGACACCTATCTTATTGACTAGAAGGAACTAATGCTGGAATTGCAGAGGCGTAGTAACCATTTAGGAGGAGAATACTGGTGAAAATTGTTTCAGATGAAGATAGCAGTTGGCCTACCGCTCTGAACTCAGTGTTTGTACTGTATTGTGTTCAGTGTAGAAATAGATTATAAATTAGATCTGAAGTAGGAGGTACAACCTTCTTGTTTCAGGGACTGTGGTCCTAGTTATTGAAGCAGCACCTGGTCTGGGTTGTGCTGAATCCAGAGGCTGACAGCATACTCCTGGGTCCAGATAGCGACCAGTGAGGTGTCTCCAGAACACAGTGAAGCAATCGAGCAGAGGAGTCTTTTCCTGCCGCCATCACGAAAGATAAGCTTCTGTGGCCAGAGTAGCTCAACATTATGTGCCCCCTCAAAAATTGACATTTTAGTAACCACAGAGGGACAATTAATTGGGTTCAAATGACAGGAACTGTGAAAGTTTCCCAATACTATTTCCCCGATAATCAAACACTTGAAGTCATGATGAAAAACAACAACCAAGCTTGAACAAAACCAGTATTACCTCATATTATTACTGCACACAACATTACTATGTCACATTCAGAATAATAAATAATAAACTATGTCAATATCAATTGACAAGTTCATATATATAAACTGTGTAAGATAATACTTGTGTTAATGTGTGTGACATTTGAAAGTTTGTGATTCCTGTTGTTGTTCACTGTGTAGACATTGAATCAGGATATCCATTATTGACTGAGGTAAAAATGTAATAAGGTCATATATAATTTTTAATACAGATAATCACAGCTGATCTCAGTCAGTACACTAAGTCCCCTATAAATATTTATAACATCCCACTTTACCACAGATATAGAGGATTTGTATACTGTTCTCTCAGTAACCAGGCTGTGATCGACCAGAGAAAGGAAGGCCTGCTGAAGCTGTAATTATTTGTCAGGAAAACCTCCGACAGAAACTGAGTTATTTCAGAGGGCTAGGATAGCAGACATTTTCACAGCATATTACACAATTAGATTGGACTTGTTGTTATTCACCTGCTAGGAAGCTCAACCTTCGCTGCCAACTCGGCCAGCCACCTCCAGTGACAATTCCTTGCACTTATCCTTCGTGTGAAAGTGTTGTCCTGTACAGTTCAATTTTTTAAATAAAACAAATTGTTTTATTCACTTTTATTTTCTCTAGATAGACAAGAAGATCAACTGTGTTGGTGTTTTTTTTTTCTTTCATTACTTGAATATATGTATAACTTGACAGATGTGAATTTTTTTGAACGGTTTGGTCTTTAATAAATCGATACACAAGACAGATAATAGACATACAGTTTTCCCTATCTTTTATTTGTCCTCTCTATCTGTCTGATCAGGAAAAATAGAGAGAGTGGGTGGCTACAAGTAAAACAAAGTAGTGTGAAAACAAAGATCGAGGTCTCTTAGTAACCCGTTAATTTGGTCCTTGATGTCACTTATCCAATATAAGAGGTCCTGTACGCATGTTGCGCACGTTAAAAATCCCACTGCAGTTGAAAATCGTAAAGAGTAGGCCGTAAGGCCCTGGCAAAAATTTAAAAATTAGAAACTTACCCACCGCAAAAATATATATAGAATGTGTGATTCTTAAATTCCCACATTATGATTCTCGCCGGTATTACGGAGATGGAACACTGTCCTGGGATCAACCTTGTGGGATCTAAGGCAGGAGATTGGAGCGCTGATGGAGTTATCCGTGTGCAATGAAGGTAGTTCTTAAAACCAAAACCGAAATACGTTTATGTGTATATGTATATGTGTATAGAAAACATTTTTCACCTTCCGCTCTTCTAAAACACTTCGTCTGACTCGAAGTGTTCGGATTTAATACTCAGGGATAAGAGGCAGAATTATTAGGAAGATGAAATCGTGAATTGAAGAGAAGGTCGCCTGATATTTATATCAGTTTGGTACCAGTTGCCTGAAGTCGGCGCCAGACACCGAATACAGACAGTCTTGAGGACGCGTGACGAAACAGAGTAATTACCCCAGCCATACTGCAAGAGACATGCCGCTGCTAAAATATTCAACTCGTAGCGAGAAAGAACAGTCAAAACACCTCTGGGGAACCAGCAGTGACGTAACAAGGCTCCAACTGACCCCACATCGCCAGATAATCCCAACACTGGTATGACAAATTGAAATTATTGTTTTCATACCCGACTTCATTTAAAATCTCTCGATGAAGATAAATATAATTGTACTGATTTGATAGGGTCAATTTTATATCATTTTACTCAGTTAAACAAATAACTCATTATTAAACCTGTTTTATATGTAAATATAAACTAGATTTAAGTCAATAAGTATTGAGTAAATTGTATACCTGCGTCCGTATGACTCATTTAAAAAAAATACATATTTACCTAGAGCTATACAAATTAATATTTTTTGCTGCATCACATTCAGAAGGGAGCTCCTAAAACACGAGTCAATACCTTTCCTCACAGAAGGAGCGGAAAAAATATGTTTATAACAGCTTAAAACTACGTAACGCAATTTTTTACATTTTCAGCCCCCCCCCCCCCCCCCCCCCCCGCCCCCGTAACGTATGCTTTACGTAATAGCCTGCATTTGAGAACCCTCACACCAAAGCGTAACATCTCGGCAACCCCTCCCTCACCCCTGGCTTTGCGTTACGTAATTTGTGAGTGGCCCCTTAGATGATCTCAGTTGTTATACCTGCTATTCTGTAAATTTCCTGTGACTCTCCCTGATATAGAAGCATCATTCTTCTATTTATATGTCTGTCAAGAGTAATCTTGAGCGAAGGTTGATACGTTTGAAAATCGCCATCCTTATACTCTAAGTAGGCAGTTATTGAACAACTGTTACTGAACAGGAGAGACAACTTGCCGCAGTGTTAATGTGTTTTTATTGCGAGCACATTAAAGTAAACTAATAAATATGACAAAATCAGTCCATTGGCCAAGGTAATGTAAGCCAGACACTGAAACTTGCATTTAAAAATGTATTACTCCTTACTTCTTACCCTTTGTTTATCTTCTTCTTCTGCGTTCGTCCTGAAAAGGACGTTGGTTGCGTTGTTTCGCCGTTTACAGCAAAGCTGCGATATCTGCGCATTTGTTTATCTGACACCCATCAAACATACAATAACTGAAATCAATAATCATTTATTTATGTATTCAATATAAATCAAGTGAAGGAACTCTAGCAAATACGCATAAACAAGTTTTATAGGGTAAAAAAAAATATCGCTTAATATTACAAAATATTACAAATACCAAATTCTAATATATGTCCTGGCAGTATAAAATTGTATGATTTTTATTATATATTTACATAATATTACAATGTAAATAAGACAACTGGTTTCAACGTAGTATTTCAATTAATTATAATTCAACGAAAAGTATTATTTTGCGCTGAAACGTTATTCGTTGCCGTGAATTTCTAAAGTTTGGGAATTGTGTTACAAACACAGGTATAACGTTTATACTAAATTAAACAAATTTATGACGCAGGCAATCCAAAGTCAGCAGATGGCGCCAAAGCCCATGCATACACAGATGGATCAGCAACAGAAAATGGAGGTGTAGGTGTCTTTCTGACCTTAAGCACTGGTGCACAAAAAAGCTATCGGTGGCAAAAGGACAATTCTCAAGTAACTTCAGAGCAGAGGCAGAGACCTTGAAAACTGTAGCAGAGGTTATAATGACAGAGGAAAGCACAGAGAGACAAGTTGCTTTCTTTACCGATGCACAGTCAGTAATTGCAGTATTGAAAAGGCAAAATAATACAGACCTGGATGACTTCATAATAGTGCTCCACAAACTATATCAACGATTCAAAAGTGTTGTGATCCAATGGATCCCATCAGTTGGGAGTTGTCCCATGGTGTGTAATTATCCCGGCTTGGCTCCCAAATGTTGGGTGCTCTTCTGCTTGTTGGAGTATTGTTGCGCACATATTCTTTTGTATGGAATTGTGTGACGCACGGATTACTTCAGTGAGGCATACAATTCATCCTGTATGTCTATTTAATATGGGAAAATATATATTTGTATTTTTTGAGTGTACGAAAATGCTTTCCTTTGTAAAGCTAGATAATCCATGATTGGTTTATACTTTTGATTATGTGGATGATCTCTCTTGAATATTGATTTAGCGTTTGAATACCGAATTTATGTCATTTCTCATTTGTTAGGGCCAGAAAATAGATTGATTTTGCTTAGAATGTTTATGGCCTGAATTCATATGTATTACTTGTCTAGTGCAAGAAGATTCAGTCTTATATTGTATATCTTCGTATGTTTAGGTCGGACTATATTCTTGGTGCCGAACTCTGGGGCAGGTATTCGTTGTCCTACGGAGGCGTACTGAGTCTCGACAAAGCCGGCTGAGAATGGCCGTGTGTATTTTTTGGGCTGGTCCTTTTAAAGGTTGAAAAGTGATTTGTGAATGTTTTTTCAGAAGGAGATAGTGTCTCTGCGAGATTCTATTGTCAGAGATTCTCCTCGTGCACTTTGTTATTAATTCGGACTCCAGGTAATACCAGACCCTTCTTTTTGATGATCTCTATTTGGTTAGACCTAGATGGACATCGTGTTTCGAGCATCGTTGGTCGTTTATATATACAGTTGAAGATGACAGGTTTCCCAACAGAGCTTATGTCTACATGAAGCAACCTTATTAATGTGGAACTGTAGGGAAACTCTATGAAATTATTGATATTCAAATTGTGAATTAACTTTGGCTTATCATTATCCTTCTTCTGGGCGAGTGAGCGAAACTCAGGAAGATAGCCATCTTGTATTCTTGTCATCGTTATGGATCACTGTCAAGAGAACAGTATATCAAACTTATTATCGGACAGTGATATGGAGATCTTATTAATATGAAAACCCCTATCGTGGTTTAACTTTGTTACATAAACATTTGATATATGCCGCTGGAGAACTTAGCCAAGGAAAAGGTTCGTCCAGTGAACTCTTTATATGTTTACACACCCACACCCACTGATGTGTTCAGTCAGTTAGGGGATATGGCAATAGTCTGCCAGAACATTGAATGATTACCTTATATCGCCCATCATATTTGAATGCTGCATGAAATATGATCTACTATTCAAATGCCTAATGATGTACATGTCAACATGTTCCTATGACTATGTTCCGTGCTGTCCAGATGTGTGCGTCCTTATGAAACTGTGAAATGTCAGCTGTAGTTCCAGTCATCATTGACTTGCATAAGAGTGTGTGAGTGTAATATTATCAAGTGGTCAACTACACAGAACCATTCCACCATTCGCGTTACCGGACACTCCCACTCTGTGTCAACATGACCGGTTGATTCAATTATGCAATGGTAACCCCAAAGAAGACATTCTTCAGTGATGACCAGTACACGAATATCGAACATCGACACATCTCCCCTTTTCAGTGGTAGGCCAGATCCCTGGGGTTATTGTAACCAGACCATTCCTGACGCCATATACGACACGTAAACACTGATGTACAAGTTGACAGTACAGCTATACAGTCGAGGTCAGCATGACCTGTCCTATCAAGCGAAGGCAGTAATCAGGTCAGCGCTTGGTGACATTTTGTAGTACAGGCATTGTTTATGTCAAGCAGACATACAGAGCTGAATACTTTGAAGGCCATAAACTGTTTTGTTGTTGCAGTGTTGTTGAACATAGAAGTGCATAGATTTCATCCCTGGATCTTCTAATATGCTCAAAAATTTGAACAGTGTAATAAGATAAATCAAAGATTTAAGATTGATTAAAAGTGGTAGTTATTGTAATTAAAAAGCTGTACCATTAATGTAAAAGCTAAGCATACTTTACAACACATTTCAACCGCAACACATCTCATTATTTAATGTATGCATTTATGTTTTATATGTATTTATGTTACATGTTATTTGTTTATATGTATAGTTGTTTATATGTCCGTGGGCGGTTGGTGAGGTGACTAGGACAAGAAATACCGAGTAACATTGGTCTTGTACTAGTGTTCTGTAGGGGCAAATTTCTTAATTGAAATTTGCATGCAACATCTGTTGCAATATCTGTTAGCTGTAACGAAACTGTCCCTATTGTTGTTTTTGTAATATTTTTCCTGTTTTTTTAGCTTTGTTTTGATTTGTTTGAATTTGTTGGTCTTATCTTTCCTTTCATTCAGTTCTCTACACCCTTATGTTTATACACTGTAACGTCATTTGTTTTGCTTAGTCCATTGCAGTTATCATCACAGATTCTGTGATTATTAACTTACTTCAGTTCCTTATATTTAATTTAATTTGATTTCTGCAAGTGTTCTCATATTGTCTTTTCTTGTTTGTACTTGTTAATCTCTTTGGTTGACAGATAATATGAGGTATATTTGAATACACTTATATGATAGTACAGGCCAGTACTTTATTACTATTATTACAGTGCCAGGCAGTATAGAAGACCTGTATAAAGCTTGTCTGCCAAAGTCACTGGGATCGAAGGATCATATTATCCAAAGGTACTCAAGTGATCATTTGTTTCATTATAAAACGGGATAACCATATAAGGTCTTTGACTACTAGACTAAGAGAGTGAAATAAATGAAGTGAGTATACAAGTCTATAGTGCAGACTTGTATAATTGACTAAAAGAAAAGATGCTGAGGAGAGAAAAGCTCTGATGAAGAAAAAACTTCAAATAGAAAAAAAAAATTTACTGCTGCTCAACTGCTCTGAAGAAAAAAGCTGCTGCTAAAGAAAAACATTCAATAAAAAAAAAAATAGAAACTCTTGCTAAAGCTGCTCTCAAGAAAAAGCTGCTGCGAGAAGTAAACGTCATTGAAGAAAAAAATTAAAGCGGAAGAGAGAAACCACCATAAGGAACATGAATTGAGTTAGAAAATTGAAAGTGACAATAGAGTAGTTTAATCAGCAGCTATGTAATGGTAAACCATTTACTTACAAGCAATACCTACGTCAACCCCCCCAGTACATTATAACCAGTCTGGCGTGAGAGAGTGAAAGTCTGTCATTCCCTCATTAGGTTAGTTATCACAGTATTGAAATCAAAAAAAAAAATTAGTTTGCTATATCCTTACAGGACTTCAATCAACCCCACGTTGTTGGCTGTGTTGTGATTTTGCTAGCATTTTTTCACATAGGGTTGCCAGTCTTCTAACGTACGCGCTTATACCGATGTTAAAAATCCTCACAATCGGAATCTCGGGGAGACCGTAACATCTTTCCAGGATTTCATAAAAGAAGTGGAATCATCGAAAGAATTCACAACCAGTAACATCGTTTGTCCTCATCCTATACTGACATGATGATAATTCCCTGGTGGACTGGAGAATCTCCGGTTTGCCTGAAACATTGTAAATAACCTCGTTTCATAGAATTCCGTAACATGTTGAGTGATGGGTTTATCTCCCGCAAAATCGACGATATATCAACATCGAAACTTTTGATATTATCTCCAGTACGGACCTTTCCAAATATAAGAATCGGTTTTCCCGACAAGGTACAAACAATTTGCTTTGTCAACCCGACAAAAGTTGGCCAACATCTGCTTCTTAATTGGCAAATTGGCCTGCCTTGTTCATTCTGTTCGCTAACAAAGAATCAATTTGCATCTTCAAAATCTGTGTCTAACCAATGACATAATCAAGAGAGTTTGTTGGTTCATCGACAAGATTATCACAGTATAAAGGCATAAGTATGACATAGTCCGCGCTCCACCAAAAACATTCACAAAAAACCTATGTCGTTGGCGACGCTCTCTGGATCAAAAGAGCCCGGTAAACCGTCCAATGCTTGAGATATCATCAGTAGCGTTCTTCGAGAGTTTTTGAGATCCTATTTCAACGTTCTACTATTCTAACCATCCCCATTAAGTAGGATGAAAAATACTACTCAAGATCTCTCGATGCTGTGAATCAGTTTGTCGATAAATCTATAGGGGATTCGCTACTAAGTTATTTTAGTATAGCCGTCAAGGAACAATTATGGACATGTGGCAGCCCGGATAAATATTCTGGTACTGATGAAGCTTCCGCTTTGTTTAAGATAATATTCCTGAGCTGGGAGATTCTCAGAATTCTTGACCAAAACTCGCTTACATTTAACACATTGATTGAATTATTCCTAAACAGAAAAAACATTTGAGCTCTATAGTTATTGGCCAATACATTTCATTCTGCTGTGAATATCCCATGTCTTGATGTCCTACATACGTAAACCCATACAACTATAACAAATCAAAATAGTGTGACCAATTCGGGCACCGGAACCCCTACGTAACTCGTAGCAAACTAAGTGAAAGAGGTATCCACTCTTCAGCACACTATACAATCATAAATTACCACTTAAGTTCTAGAGCCAAAACTAAATTGACAAAAAGGCTTAATTTAAATTGTTATAAAACCATGTACCCATCGAATCAGGTTCTTCTTCAAGAACTGAAATCGGGCTAACAGTCCTCGATACAGGCCATAATTTACAGAAATTTCCGCAAAGCAAGCTATGTAAACTACCAAGGTTACCTCAGCGGAAACATCAAACCAACATTACAGAATACTCTTATAATGAGAAGATGATTATGAGCATGAACTTTATGTTTCAAGACCCCACCAAACAGGTATAACAAGATATTATAATAACTATAGAGTTAATAATCGGGAGATCTCAATACAAAAACATATTAATCATTTCCAAGGCTAAACTCTGCACAGCAAATTCCCATAGACCGTATTCATAATTAATGGATACAGATAACACTAAGAATTTGATTCCCCTTTTGTTTTTGGGAGACATCTCAAGGCTCCCAATGCAAATCCTATTCGATCCAGACCACATTTTTCTACTTTAACTGTGGTCATCCTCCTCCCGCCATTCCTGCGTCCAATCGCGCATTGATGGAAAGGCCTCTTGTCTTTCAATAGAGTCTATAAGGTACGTTCCGTACAATACTGCTTTTCGTTCGGTGCACTACATTGTTGACATCACATCGTAATCCGTCTCAGCCACTGCAATGAATCATATCTACATTTGGTGGCACATTGGAGAATACTCTACTGCCAATAAATCATTCTTGCTACCCCCTTCTTTACAGAGATGTGCACGCATTCTTCTGCCGAATCCAGAGCTGATCTTATCTTCGATCGCTTCATGTGAAAGAATGTCTCCCTACAAATGGCTGATAAAATATTAAATACACAACTCTAATCTGTAGTCACTTGAGCTCAAAGCTCTTATCATCCCTCAATCTTCCCTCTAAATTGATCCAGAACCAAGAACCCCTTGAAATTTCTCGCTACGCATTTTATAAAAAAAGCAAAAATGGATCCTACTCAAAAAAATTCTTCACCCTAGCAACATAAGTATCCAATAAATTAACACATCTAAATCTGGTTTACGATGAAGAATGGCTCTGTACGTATGGTAAAAACTCCGCTAGTCCATGCATGCCAATCCTTGGTCCCCCAAAAATATAAATTAATCTTCACCACCTCATGATGCGCAGTGTGCTGGCAATATGGTTTTTCCCGATACTATATGCTATGAGTTCTTGCGTCTGTCTTTTGGCCTTTTGACAGGCGACATAGATTCTATTGTCGATCTTGGTAGGTATGTCAAAAGTTAGATCCAAAGTCCTACCCATCTCACTATTCATCACAGATATTCCCAAGCGACCATTTCAAAAAAGGCATATAATCATTGGTCCATGTAGATAAATCAGCTATGAAGGACACCATTTTATCTTTCGTGTGGATATTCACACTGCACATGGCGTGCTCTAAAACATAACTACACGCTATATTCAGTTGCTCTTTGGCTTATATGTTCTCGTCTGGATTTCCCGCAGAAATATATCAACCATTACCCCTACGTCATATCGATACCATTCTCAAGAATGGCACTCACAGAGAGAGAGATCTCGAGTATATTTATCATCCCTAATGCTAATGGATGTAGAAAAACTCTAATAGGACCTCTCAAAAATCCTATTCGAAAGAAACTGAAATCATCCTCTTTGAATGGACTGGTTTTACCCGCGGCGCCTCTTGCAATACAATAGTCGCAACGAGCATACAATTTCTCTCCCTTTGAACTGTCTTGGTCAAACGGCAGGGCCCGATGACCTTGACTTCATGACCGGATAACTGCGATGAATATGGTCGAACAAAAAGCCTCTTACAAGATGTCAATTGAGCTTAACACAATAGTATTGGAACAGCAATTTTGGCAACTGCGTCTTCGAATTGCGAGAAACAAAGCAACAAGTTGCCAATATAAAACTTGCGACCAACGTGGTCCTTCATACAGTGTCTGCCTACCGTGGAGGAAACAGACTTCTTATGTCTTGGAAAGCCTACGATTAATTATCAAAAGTTCCGTTGAGACTATTGCGCGAATTTTGACGGAAGCAGAAAAACCTTCCACATCAGCATGCTTACGATTTCCAAACTCCATTATTTGACATCCTGTTTTCCAGCTTCGACATCTCCAGTCCCACATACATTAACTCATCACAGTCAATAATCAGATTGAAACGAGTTTTCTCGATGTGATCATCCCTTTTCCTTTTTCCACAGTCATCGTAGGTTTGTCTAGGGAATTTGTTTCGGTCCGCTCCAATTACTCTAGATACAGAAACAAGTTTCTACTATGTTACAACATTTTCAGATGTCCTTACTGTCTTTCAGTCTATCTGATGTCTTTATCTTAACATGATACTTTATGACCCATTATCCTAAAAATTCGGCACCGGAGCCTATCTCGAGACATTTTCAAGCTCATTGATAATAGAGTTGATGAGATATAGATTTAATAATATGTGAACCATCCACTTCAGCATATTCTGCGCCGATGTTCTATTGTTCGATAAAAACATTAACTTACGTCTTTGCGGGATTAGCGAAAAGGGATCCATTACGAAAGTTATGCTAAACTTACTTGGTCATATAGACTTCGTCTAGAACTATAAAAGCTCATTTCTTCACTAAACTGAATTTGGCCTAAGATATTGCTTGGCACTAGCCGTACACCTAACCGTTTTTACTGCATTTTCGAACACTAGACTATTCCATTGAAGTCATGCTTTCGGACTAGGAACGCCCCTCAACAGGCGTAACCAGGACGTCGATCCAATCTCTGCGCTCTAGGCAAGAGCATACGTGATGACAGCTGCCTGTCAGGATACTTAAGACCTATAACGTAAATATACTAGTTCTCTACGCAGCAGAACCTGACTCAAACATCTAAAGCCGGTAAGGATTAGCAAAATATCGTTCTTATCACCGTTGTCTGGTTTCTATAATCAGAGACCATTATACAATAAATACCGAACATTGCTAGCCTTAACTAAAAAGCAAGTGCAAGTCTCTTGGCTAAGTACAAATTTTTATACATTCATCCCGAATCGTCCTCCGACATTCACTTACCTTTCTTCTTTCTAAAAAAGTCTCATAAGTTTATCCATTGGTCTCAAGAATTCCTATCCTTTTGTTGGATAAATTTAAACTATGTTCCATACTTCACCTATTTTATGGGACCTACAAAATAAGACATTTATCGTCGTATGACCTTCATACACTGGGAGTGAAGCAGCACTATGCTAGTTACCGAAACTCCTGCTCCCTGTAGGTATTTTCTCGAAACTAAATCCGCAATGAATTACTACTCCGTCCTATCCGAATATTCGCTATGTTGTCAATCCTAAACTTTCAATGATTTCGATCTTCCGCATTCAGTGGGGAAACGTCCAAAAGCTCTTACAGGCTTCAAGTAAAAAAGCTGAAACCGTGTATCAACCGCATCCGAATTGCTCGTCAGCCGTTTCATGTTCGTCCGAGCTGCCGGTCAATAAATGGTGATGCAACATTTGTCTAGATCCCCCCATGATTCCACCTAACTTAATCCTGAGAATTCTACAGTCTATCGTTACACTGTTTTTTTTCCCTATGTTAAAATGTAAAATAGGTAATATAGCAGAGAGTGATTTATCACTACGTAGCCTCATGGAGCAGTGTCACCGCTGTCTTTTTGTTCTTCTTCTGTGTAACATGATTTAATTACCTAAATGAAATAATTTTGCTTAATCTTTGTGTAAAATGGGGAAGAGCCCATTATTTAGTTGCGTGGTACCATCTCGCGAAATATTTATTCTCAGATAAGACTGTCTCTGATTCTATTTATATTCTTATTTGTCGTACCTAGGACGACTTAGCCTTACATTAGCTTACATTTGTTGGAATGCTTATCATCTCGCATATCATTCTGCGTGGGAGCCTATTGAATTTCTCCTAGATGATTTAAAATATAATATTACAATTTTTTGCCCGGGGGGGTGTAATCTGGCCACTATTTCTTTTGTAAGAAATTGTTACGCCGATACTTCATGAGACATACATTCACCTGTTTCCTATTTCATATGGGAAAATAATATTGGTATGTTTTTAGTGTACGAAAATGCTTCCTTTAAACAAGATATTCCATATTTTTTCATACTTTTTTGGTTTATGTGATCTCCATTGAATATTGATTTAAGCGTTGAATACCGAATTATGGCTGTTCTCATTTTTAGGGCCAGAAAATGAGTGTATTGTATGCTTAGAAGTTATGCCTGAATGCTTTTATACGTGTCTTGTCAAAAATTTCATCTTATATTGATATCTTTCGTATGTTTAGTCACTATATTCTGTGCGTACTCTGGGCAGGTCGTTGTCCTACGAGCGACTGATCGCGACAAAGCCCTAAGAATGCCGGTTTGGTTGTGGTCTGGCCTTTTAAAGTGAAATATTTTGTGAATGTTTTTCAAAGGAAATAGTCTCTGCAGATTCTAATGTCATAATTCTCCTACACTTAGTATTAATTCGTACTCCAGAAGACACAACCCTTCTTGTTGGATGATCCTATTTGTTTAGACCTATATGGACAGCGTGTTTTCGACAACGTTGGTCGTTTATATATACAGTTGAAATACAGGTTCCCACACTTATTCTACATGAAAGCACCGTAGCAATGTGAACTTAGGAAACTCTATGAAATATTGAATATCATATTGGTGATTATCTTTCTTTTCTTATCCTTCTCTGTGAGGACTATACTCATGAAGACCATCTTTGTTCTTGTCATCCGTAAATTGAGCACTGTCAAGAAAAAAAAAAAAAAAAAAACATAACAAACTTATTATCGACATGATATGAGATCTTATTAGATATGAAAACAAACCCCTAGCGTGGTAACTTGGTACATAAACTTGGGATTAATGTCCCTGAAACATGAGCAAGAAAAGTTCGTCCATGAACTCTTTTTATTTTACACACCCACACCCCCCTAGCTCAGTCAGTTAGGATAGGGCAATATCTCCAAACTTGTGAATATACCTTTTTTCCGCCCTTTATCGAATTTGTAATGCCGGCATGAAATATGTTCTACTATTCAAATGCCTAATGATTACTAGGCATACATGTTCCTATGAGATGTTTCCTGCTGTCCAGAGTGTGCGGTCCTTTTTATACTGTGATATGTCCTTAGTTCCATCATTCATGACTTGCATAAAGTGTGTGTGTAAAAAGCAAGTGTCAACTACACTGAACATTCCACCATTCGCGTTAACCGGCCTCTCCCACTCTGTGTCATCATCATGACCGGTTGATTCAAGTATCAATTAACACCAAAGAACCTCCTCATGTTGACCAGTACACGACCTCGAATATCGAACATCGACATCTCTCCTTTTCAAGTATCCTGTGTTCAATTTCATCTGAGAAAATATTCCCGTTTTCAAGAAGATCAGTCATGTCTGCTGAGAACAGGCAGACCTCGAACAATACCCAATATAGTAAAAACAATATAATGACTGAAAAAATTAATATATGATTGGTGAAGGTACGGCGAAAAAGTATAGTCTCTTAGTCTCGTAATAGTATAGCTAATCATAAGAGGATGTTAGTAACCTCTATACAAGCGAAACGACAGAGCAATTATCTTCAGTAATGCGTCCTCCACGTTCAAGGTATCCCCTTTTATCGCCGTTCCAGCTTAGGGGCATACTCCATTCCACCTCCTGTTCTTTTAAATAATAACCCATACCACCTTGATGCACTTTACAATCCACAATCCGCCAGCAAGCAATAATAGAGAATTATATTTTCCGCACTAATGACTATAGGAATCGCCGTGAGTGTCAGCCCTCACTGCATATATTCCTGTTTTCCTTCAACGTTTTTCTTCTCTATCTGCTTGTGAAAAAGAGCTTCTTTTCGCCCAGTCTGAGTAGCGCAGTAGATATGCATTGCCGCTTGCGCTCGCAGCTTCAACCCCCATGTCCTTTTATTTCATACCTCAGGTCTCTCTTCAATCCAAGAAGCTGATTTTTGACCGTACGTCTAATATGACAATTAAATTGCCCTATTCGTGATTATAACAAATATTGGCCGTCAGTACGTTAGAACCCCTACTTCTGTTGTAACTTTTTACCGCATCACTTCCATGGAACCTACACGCCTGTAGTCATTAATAGGTACCTCTATCTATGGTACGGTTAATCGCATGGCTTTGATGAGTGTAAAATCCCCCACAACCATTCTGAGACGGATTATTGGCAACTTTCCTTAACGCCGGTCCATAAGGAGGAGACGCCACTACTCACTCCTGTTTTCTAGAGCTATAAACACAGATCATTTTACGTTCTGCTGTCTCCAAACCGCCTGGTGAGTGACCAAAGCTCGCAAACAACGACCTTCAATAGACACTACGTCAAATCTCGTGTGCGTCCGCGATCTAAAGATAGCAGAAACGTTCAGCTCACTGAAGTTGCTTCCGAAATTGTCGCACGCTTATGCGAGCAGCCGAGACGAAGATATCGTAGACCGGAGAAATCGTAGATATCGCCACGATTAACACACACTACGGTGAAATCTCATTTTCTCAAGTTCAAGAAAGGTGCAATATTAACACGCCCCATTCAAGTTAACTTTTCGAGATGTATAATTAGAGAAACTCCGATAAACTGCCATTTATCGTCCTCTGATCAAAGCCTAGTGAACGACATAGTCCATCCGCTGGATTTCAGCGACCTTCGTGATAGTGGAGTTATGCTTGCGGTGCAACGAATTGATACATGAGCGTCGGAGGGATCAGGTCGAGTTAGGGCAATTAGGGCATGATTGGGGTTTAAGTTTATCCTAAGTAAATTAACCCATTGGCTAAGTTCTAGTCAAACTAATGTTACTAGAAAGTATCCCTAATACAAGTACGCGAAATTTATTTTCAGTCGTAATAAAATTATAACTTTTAAATACATTTAGTTCTGTTAATAATTGCTTGTATTTTTTTTAACTCACGAAGTTTCCTGAGTTGTTAATTGACGACGCTAATAAGTAAATAGCTTACCTGGAATTTATCGCGTCATGATTATAAAATTAGTAAGAGTTGAATCATTCTTGTTTTGTGTATCTTCATAGAGAACTTCATCAACCTGCATCCCACAATTATTAATATATCCGATTTCGGCCAAACTCAATTCGATAACTCCAGTAACATATATCTTTTAAAGCAAACCTGGGCACCTGGAATGGCCCCGCTCCTCTGAACGAAATCTGAGAATAAACCAGTGCAGAAACACTTTAAAAATACTAGTTCTTTTAGAGTCCTTTAAAGACATAAACTTGGAACAAACATAGTTTATTCTATGCCCCGATTTTATTTAAATCATCAGAGACCGTTCTCTGTCGCAAGAGATTCACATGATTGTTCCTCCTCCCCCCCCCCCCCCCCCCCCCCCTCCAAAAAAACTTAACCATAAACATTTTTCTTAACTTGTCTTACGAAAAGAATTATCGCCACCAGCTTGCCAATTGTAGAAACCACACCTATGACCTCACGCAGCCAAGTGCCGGTGACATTCTTCTAACGTTATCCTAATTTCTAAACATATCAGTTAAACTTCACCCCGATTTCGGACAAGTTTGTTAACGGCCACAAACCCCAAATCTGGCTGTACACGAAAAAATACTTTACCTCCAAGTTTATGGCTTTTTTTTGATGTATTCTCCTATTGGCCTGAATTCACCTTTCGGTAGTCTCGTGTGTTTTGTGATGGCCCACCCTATGTTTTTTTTGAATGCATGTGATTTTAGTCTTTTCTTACCCTTGAATTATTCGACCTTATTATCAGTATATTCCTTGTACATCACTCCTAGCGTATCGGGAACTGTTTCCGTCCCCCTCCAGTAAAATTGTTGATTTAATGGAACAATGAGAACCCTAGCTTTCTCTACACCCCCCCCCCTTCTGTTTCCACCCTGGCCGCAGAGTTATTAACGTGACATGGTAAATTGCCGATCTCGATCACAACCCCCCCCCACCTTTCTCCTTTGTACCGGGTTTGCTGTTTAGTAATGATAATCGAAACGTGATGATATTCTCCCAAAAACCCCCTCTTCCTTTTATATTGTTTCTGTAAACCTTTGATTTTGACTGTAAATGTACAATAGGTGTGATCCTTATGATATTAAATATAAGCAGATTTTGTTGTGGTCGTTGGCCTAAAACTCGACTTTTCATCTGTGTAGCGTAGGCAATTTACTTTGACACTGGACGTCAAACAATGGTTGTGCGAAGAGATAGAGTAGTTCTGGAAAAACAATATTGCTCGTATAAGAACTGTCCATTCGCGCCTGCCCAGCGATTTGAATATACTACCTCGTCTACTAAATCCTTTTTCTCAAAAGCCTCAATATCACGTTTCATTCTAAAGGTCCTAGATTCTTCACAAACCTCTTCAGATAAAAATTACACAATATTTTTAGCACGGCGGAATTCGAAATTAGTTTAAAAGAAGGTGGTTATTTCTTGTAAGGTGGATAAGCCTTTAAAAGTAACTTATCCCCGAACCAACCGTGTCAAGATTGTGGCCATCCACACAAGAATTGACTGTTGTTGTTTTCCACAGAACACAGCATTAGTGATAATATTAGATTGTCTCTTGTAGTCTCTCAAGATTGAATATTTTTGTTATAAAATGGTGGACTCGACGGGATGTTTTACATTCACGTAAGGTATGACTTGATGAGCGAAAGCTAAAGACGGAGTGTTCTGATTTTGTTAAAATTATTACTACGACTCCCCTCATTCACATATAGTGATTCAGGGACGGTAGTTTGTTGTTAGAGAATTAACACTTTCTGGATTAAAAATTTTTCCTTTAAATTTGTTTAATTAAATTTTTCTCTACTTTGTTAAGATAAGATCTTTTTCTAGTGTACCTACCTGTTAAGTGCATATTCTGCTTAGAGTCCCTTAAGTTCAATAAAAGCGCGATAAGTTAACCTAACTCGTTCAGTGATTAATTGTTAGTGTACTTGTTTTTCTCGTACGCGTTGAGTTGGTGCCCCTTCTGTTCCATCTACTATTCTCTATCTTAGAACATCCAGTTCGTTGACTATGCAGAAGAATTAGATAAAAGCCAATTGAACAGAGCGAAGACTTAATTAACACAGATGCCCCGAATTCTGTGTCACAAACTGCAATGATGAACGCGGAGGAAGAGAGGCAAAGCTAGGAAGATAAGAAGCGATCGTTCTCAAGTGGACAATAAATTAGGAAAGAGATGACGCCCGCAGAAAATGTGAACAAGAAAGACTGCATAATAGCTCCAGCTTGAGAATTTCCGGATCCTCTACTTCAAAATAACGGAGAGCCTCTTCGCCCCATACCCTCAAACAATATCTCTCCAGCACTCAGTCTCCCAATTATCTGCGGAGTCTTTGCTTTATGCTTTTCCGAGCCCAACAAAAAATTCGACAGCGACCGAGAAAAATTCGTAGGGATCGCAATCGTATTTAATGTGCCCCCGCACGTAAACGCTCGACGCGGTCACTTAATCAATGCTTATACTATTACACAAAGCTGGACCGATCCAAACATGAGTCGACTTCTTATAAGCCTTCTAGAAGAGTTTCGAATTGTCCGCCCCGAAAATTTCTCAAATGTCAAAACATCCAAAAGAAGCACAAATTTTCCCCCATTTCGCTCACGCTCACCGAAGACAAAGTTCACTTGAATTAGCGACCTACCCTTACAAATGTCGGACTACTTGACTTGTTCGTGTGGAACAATAAAGCTACGTCGTCTAAACGAAACCGTAGATTTTTTTTGGCTGAACAGCCATCTGCTTGAGACCATTCTCTATAAGCCGAACGCCTATTCAATGCATTGGCCAACTTATCCAGCACTAAACGTAAACCGACAGATGTCCTTCTCGTAAACAAAATAATAGAGCATTCGATCCTATTCCTCTTAATTCCTCTCAAGAATTATAACCAACGAAAAATAATTACACAGAGACCTCCCAGAAAAAGCGTAATTCTACAAACCCATACCCCCCCATCGTCAATTCGATCACCCACCAATTCTACGTTCAGCGCGGCCTCCAAGCAAGAAAAGGATACCCCTACACAGGAACGTCTGATCACATAACAAACCGTCAACACCGCGTTGGATTTGCATACACCCTAAGTAGATTCAATCATGACTTCTCTAACCGGAGGTACCGAACCCTCAAACTCGAGTACTTAAATTTGAATGACCTCAACCACTGGCCCTTTGACTCGGTTTTGGGTATTTTATGTTCGAACACCTACTCAAACAGGTCGAGACAAAAACCGCCAAACTTTGGAGTTTTTTCAGGTGTGAGGCTCCCAGACCTGCCTACGCACTGGTAAAATACACTCTGATTGTTGTCAAGGAGTTATAAAAGCGGCCACTATGTGATCCTATCGACCCATTTTCCTATTAGATAGTTTTATTGGAACCAAAACCGATTGGGCACTAACCATCAAAACAACCAAAAGAAGTCATGTCCAATTTGTCGAACGATTGAAGAAGCCAACTGAGTGACCCTACACGAGCTTTTGCTTTAAAAAAACATCCCATCGAAGACCCCAACACAACGAGACTTGCTTTTCTAAGATCGGCGTTTTGTATCGATCCAACACCCTCACGATATAAACCACTCCTATGCCGACGCATACCGAAGCCAGATCTTTAGAGAGGGGGCACTCTCTTTCCCTTTAGCACATATGGGACAAAACCCACTAGTCTCGAATATAAAAAACCCACTAATGGGCCAGGAATTACTCTGACATTGTCATATTAAATCCTGCGCCCCATCCAACGTAAGCACCCAAGCACTTGATTCCCACCCTTGACCCATGCAAATGCCTAAGTTGGGACATTCCATTTAACGGTGCTTCTACAATCTCATGGGACTCCTAAAGGACCAAAAAAAGCACATCAGCCACTTTAGGCGACACGGCACAATTGCCGAACTGTTCCGCGAACCAATCATTAGATTTCCAAGCTTGTTGCAGAAGCCCTCGTGCAAATCATTTACACGGTTGGGATTCTCCCTCAACACGTTTTGAACGGAACAATGGATTCCCAATTTCCGTAGCCCTGTTAATGGAGGAGATCTTTAAGATCTGTTGAGGGCCAAAACATAGATCCACACAAGTCCCTACCATCCGGCCGGAAATGGGCTCGTGGAAACGCTTTTTTTTTAAGCACCTCCTGGCATCGCGGCTAGCTCACACACACACAGCACCCAGTACGTAAGCTGGGTCAGATAAAAGAAACCGAAACTGGACCTATATATATTCGGCTGCCTTATTCGCCTAACCGAGAGGGTTCCCCATGCGTCCTACGGAATCCCTCGCCTGGCTACAAACCCCCTTTTATTTGGCAGACCTATAAAGGGGCCCATTAGAAGCCTTACTTCGGTCCCCTGACAACCAAAGGCTTGACGAAGACAGTCGACTCTGCAAAGCAATTAGTTATCCTATCTGAGGCTCAAGAAAAGGCTAAAGCTAGAGATGGGATCTAGCTACAACCAACAGTAACGAAAGTCCCGCGCTATACCTCGCAAAAAAGATACTATCAAAGCTGCAAGAGGAGAGAGAAGAGCTCCAACCAGGGGAAAAAGTTTTTGTTGCTACTCCCCAACCGGAAGGCAATAAACTTTCGCATGCGGATGGCAGGGCCGTGTTAACCGTCCCGTTAAAAAGATCTCACTAAACCAATTACAAGATCCTCCATCAAAGGAATGGAGTAAGGTCGTTCCCACATAACATCTGCTAAAGAAATATTTGGAAAGACCGTGTGTCCATCCTCCGAGCATCTTCCTGGCTTGTCGCCATAAGCAACGGATAGACGAGAAAGATGATGATGGTAGTGCATGAGTATTCCCACTGCAACCCACAGAATCCTTTAAAGATGTCCAATTCGCGGCGACAATCTCTCTACCAGAACAACAAACAGAACACCAGGGCTCAACTAAAAACAGTTACAGTGGCAGTCTTAACGGATGTACCCTGGTCGAACAAATCTCATTGAATTATGATATTACATTAACAAACGAGAACCCCTGTTTCAAACCAGATGTTTAAACCCCATCCCAACGCTAAAGCGGATGCACTTCGCGGAAATAACAAGCTCTGCGTCAGGCAGAATTATCAGTGAGTACTACATCTCCTGACAGCTCGAGTGTAGTGATTGTTGCAGAAGCCCAATAAGGGAAGTTCCGGCTGTGTATTGATTACCGGTTGCTAACGCTGTCACGGAATTCCAGCCTGAACCGCTCCAATCTGCTTCTGAGTTGTTCGACACCAAGCTCAGCAAAGCAAAGAGATCTTCTCCAAGATTGACCCTCAGTATACGGTTATTTATCAAATACCCTGTCAGAAGAAATTTAAAACCTTTGTTTAGCTTTTCAGCACTAAGCGAAGGACAATACCACATTTGAATGTGATGCCGTTCGGGTTGCATAACGCAACCTAGAGTGGTCACCAGATGATGAAGGAAGCTTCCTAGAGCTCTTTTGCAAAGTCCCCATATATCCATAATTTTCATGGATGACATATTAATTGCATCGAAACCTATGAAGAACATATTGCTACGGTTGCTAGGGCTCCTCAGGAGACAACTACAGGAAACGGGTCTCACAGCCATGACCTAGCAAAATGTTCTCATCGGGTTTTGAACAGTTAGACTTCCCTGGGCATACTATTTTCTCATGCTGTTGTTTTGGCCTATTAAGAAGAACGTGGAGAAAATTGTGGCAGCAAAAAGACCCCGAACGAAGAAAGACGTACGTTCCTTCATATCGCTATGTGCATACTAACAGACAATATACATCCAGAACTTCACGACGACGAGCACCTTTGACTGCCTCACACACCAAACCCCCACAGCACCTAAACACAACACACCTTCACCCAAGAAGGGTGTCCTAAAAGGCATGTGGAATCAAAAGTGCGAACATGCATACAGCACTTTTCAAGGACAGGTGTCGGGCCTACCCCATCCTAGGGTACCTGAACGCTTCAAGAAGAACTTCTCATACTGAGCAGTTGATGCGTCAGGTCAGGGCATCCCGGTTCAACATTGCTGCAAGCCGATGACAGTGATCTGAAACAGCATAGCTATCCATTGCCGATGCTGTCGGTAACTGAATAAAGCGAAACGCAACTACAGTGGTCGTTGAAAGAGAATGTCTCGCTCGATTCCATGGCATTCAGAACGCCATCATGAGATTGCTGTATGGTACTTCTTTCGAACGGTGCAAACCAACCAATGCTCCACTAGCTTCTCCTGGGGGCCAAGAGGGAAGTTCAACGCAAGGATAAAAAATGCGTTGGGCTTGCTAATTGAATTTTTATCCTTCCAAAGTGGGAATATATTCCCAGTAAGACAGAATGTCGGACTGACTTCTTGAGTAGAAACTGGATCCACGGAGAAGAGAGAACAATCGACCGATGCCAAACATCCGTATAAGCCTACCGATCAGCGCTTTCATTGTCATAAATGAAACATGAAAACGAGTTTCCCATGTCTCAAAAGTGGGACGATTGTGACGTAACGTCTAAAAGTATGACAAAATGAATTTCCCCTGACTCGATGATGATAACAGAATATTTGGCCTCTCATAACTTTTAGAACCCCTTATCACCTGTTGTAACCTTGGAAAACCGGCATGCAGCTTGTCCACGTAGAACCTTACACGCTCTGGATCCATTAATATGTAGCCTGCCCATCTATGTGAACTTTGAGACGCATGGCCTTACTGAGGGGAGGTTAAATCCCGCCCACAACCATATTCTGAGAACGATTTTATAGCAAAATCTTTCCTATAACCGCCGTCCCAAAGAGACGGGCCACAGACTCAACACTCCTGTTTCCGAGAGCAATAAACAGCAGATCATTTTCTTTACACTTGCTGTCACACCCGCCTGGTGGAAGTTGCCAAAGCTCTCAGGAACAGCGGTACCATCAAAGAACAGGCGGATCTTGCAGGATATTCAACGTGGAGCGGCCGCGATCTAAAGAATCAGGAACTTTCAGCTCACAGAGTTAGCTTCTCGGAAAGTGTTCGCACATCTTATGCGAAATAGCTGACCTGAAACGGAAGGAAATCGTAAACCGGGAAAACTAGGAGTCGCCACGATTAACACAACGGGCGAGGTTATCTCGAATTTTGCTACAAGTTCAAGAAAGGTGCGAAAATTTTAACAACACGCCCCATTCAAGTTAACATTCAGAAGTATAAAATAGAGAACTCCCGATAAACGAATTTTATCGGTTCGCTCTGACAGAATCCTAGTTGCACTAGCATAGTCGGATTCCTCTGCTGGATTTTCCATCTACCTTCGTGATATTGGAGTGTATTCTTTCTGTGCAGACGGTAATTATACATTAGCATCTCGAGTGAAACTGTGGTCGAGTTATTTCAATGTGATTTCAATGGATTGTGGTGTAAATTTTAGACCTTATTAAAATAAACCCATTTTTCTAAGTGTATCTAGTGCAAACTAATGTTACAGCTAAAAGTATTTCCTAATACAATTGACGCGTAAATTTATTTTGCAGACGTTAAAGAGAATTATAACTTTAATACAGTTTAGTTCTTTATAGATTGATGTCGCTTTTAAGTTATATTTAACGCACGGAAGTTTTCCTGATTTGTTAATTGACCGAAAACGCTAGTAAGTAAATAGGGCTATACTGTAAATTCAATCGGCGTCAGATTATAAGATGTTTGTAGATAGCCTTTCTTGTTTTGATTAGCATTCATTCAGAACGAGCATTCAACCTGCATCCCCCAGCATTTTTATTAATTATATACAGAGTTTTTCCCTCAAACTCAATTCGATAACAGCCATGTAAGATTATGAACTTTTAAAAGCTAGAAGCGTTGTGCGACCTGGTAATGGGCCCCGCTCCCTCTGAACGTAACTGAGAAATTAAGCCATTCCAAGAAACAACGTTAAAAAGTACTAGTTTCCTATTGTAAGAGGCCACCCCCCCTTTTTTTTAAAAGAAAAAATGGAAGCAGAACTTATTTTATTCACTGCCCCTATTTGTGAAGAAATGAGCATCGATCTACCTGAACACTGTCTGTCATCGTATATTCCAGGTGGATTTTACCTCTCCTTCCCCGCCCCCCCCCCCCACCCACCCCCGAAGTAAGAACTTACCACGTGTTTTCTTAATCTTGTCTGACATGTACGGAAAAAGGAAGTTAGTCTCCACCAGCTGTGACCAATTTTTATAGGAACCACACCATAACCTCACGCCGTAGCCAAGTGCCTGTGAAATTCCTTAGGAACTTTAAGCTAATAACTAAACAGTACCGTTAAACTTCAACGTCCAGCGATTTCGGACACATTGTTAAATGCTTCAGATCAAACCCCAAATCTGGGCTGTACACGGAAGAAAAATACATTTACCAAGCCAAGGTTGAGTGCTGTTTTTTGATGTATTTGGCGCGTATGAAGTGCCAGAATTTACCTTTCGGAAGACTGCGTGGGTGTTTGTGGGGATGGCCACCCTATTGTGTTTTTTTGAATGTAAGGAGATGTTATCTTTTCTTTACCCTTTTAAATTAGTTCGTCACGACCTTGTATTTAAAAAGTTTAGTTGCTTATCCTTACCAGGACGTGGCAATCAACCCCAGCTTTTATTGGCTGATTACGTGAATTCTTCATACTAGGCACATTTTTTCATTCAGTATGTGGCCATTGCTGGCTGAACTTTTGGGGTGATGGGGTACGGCGCTTATACCATTGTTTAAAATCCACACAAAGCGATCGTGCTACCAAACCGCCTGCAGCAGTTTTGAACGGGTAGAATCTGGATTATGAGAACTGCGTTCATATCCATATAAGCCACAGACGCCGACCCCTTGAATTTAAGGTGCTTAGTAATCTTGGTACGGATCTCTCCTACGGGATCCGTGTAACTGTTTCCTTCCCCCTCCCACGTTAAATTTTGTTGATTTTAAAGGGAGACCAATTGAGAACCCTAAAGCTTGTTCCTCTCTACAAATACCCCCCCCCCCCTTTTCTGTAACCCCTTGCCTCATGAGTAAATAACTTTACCCAGTTGGTTAAATTGCCTATCACTGATCAAGCTCCCCCCCCCCCCCCACCCCGTTCTTGTCCTTTTGGGACCGGGTTTTTTGTTGGCTTTAGTAAATATATACGGGAAACGGTGGATGGATATTTCTCCTCAAAAACCCCTCGATCCCTTGTTATAATTGTATTCTGTAACCTTTGATTGTTGACTGTAAATGTAACAATTAGTTGTGAGTCCTTATGAGAATAAAGGTATTATTCTTGTAGTTGTGTTGGTTGTCGGTTGGCCCTAAAAACTCTGAACAGTTCCATCTGTGTAGGCTGTATTTCATGTACGTTTAGCCGACTGGAAACTGACAAACAATGGTTGTTCGCAGAAGAGAGATAGGAGTAGTCTGGGAGAAA
>JAMPIV010023013.1:0-142500 GCA_024509875.1 Oreohelix idahoensis | reverse complement strand
ATTATTACAATACAAGTAAATATGTTTTATAGAGTATTTTCCTTGTGATGGTTAATTATATTGAGAAATATGTGTACATGTACTCGATACATTATGTAATCCAATTATCCAAACATTTGATTATCCGAACGATGCTCGGTCCCATGGGGTTCGGATAAATGGAGTTCTACTGTATATATATATATATATATATATATATATATATATATATATATATATATATATATATATATATATATATATATATATATATATATATATATATATATATTGGTCATATCTTTCTAAAATTAATAAACAAAACGAATATTACATTTTTGTTTCACAACTTGCCTGTGTGTGTGTACTAGTATTACCACTGAAGAGTTACCCCTTAAGCCTTAAGTCTGACAAATTACTTATAATTTTTATTTACGTAGTGGCATTAAACAAGGAATGGATCCAACCCTCTTCGGGATCTTCTTTGCCTTACTCTTGAAACGTGCATTCAGATATGCAACTGAAGGAATAAGCCTTCACACTAAGTCAGATGGCCTACTGTTTAACCTCACAAGGCTGAAGGCAAAAACTAAAATCAGAAGGGTCACTATGAGAGACTTGTTATTCTCAAAGTCAACAGGCTTCATGGCTTAATGAATCGCTTCACTTAAGCATGCAAGGACTATGGCCTCACAATAAGACAACAAATGTGTGAGTCAGGATGTGGATGTTGCACCAGTTCTCACTATAGAAAAATATGAATTGGCAGTGGTGCACCACTTCACATACCTGGGGTCTACCATCAATGACAAACTCTCTCTGGACACAGAAATTGACAGCCGCATCGTCAAAGCTGCCTCCACCTTTGCCCGCTTCACGACGCCTGTTTGGGGAAACTCCAAACTCACTAATGAAGACCAAAGCTGTGGTATATAGTGCCTGCGTCATCAGCACATTTCTTTATGGCAGCGAGACATGGACAACATATGCTAAGCAAGAAAGAAGGCTCAATACTTTCCATCGATGGTGTCTACGCCACGTCCTCTATATTTCGTGGAAGTACAACGTGACAAATGTCGAGGAGTTGTCATGTGCTGGCCTTCAAAGCATATAAACATTGCTTAGACAGCGCCGCATGGAAGATGGTCACATCCCGAAAATTATCTTTTACGGATTGTCGTAATTTTATTTGAGATAGGTCTTAGAAATAGTGGTCCCGTCCGAGTGGGAAATGATAGTAAAGGCTCTGTGATAGTAAGGGTTTAGAAATGGATAGTTGATTCACAAGGGTGCTGAAAAGAGTAAGGGCAGTCTCTGAAATCGGGTAATTTCTACGATCTGCCTATCTTACGACAATTTTATTTATCTGTAGACTCCTAAACCTGTCCTGGCTAAACAATTTTTGCCAGTTACTCAACACTCATGTACACACACCAACTTGGTGCTACAAACACACAGACGTGAATACAAACTACATATAACAGATATGGGTAATGGGTCGGCCAACACAGTAATTTAAGGTTTATGGTGTTTATTATCATTTAAACCAAAATCACAACATTTAGCATGGTACAGTCAAAAGGTCATAGTTACAGAAAAATACAATTTAACAGGGGGGGGGGGGAGGAGGGGTTGAATAGTAGTATCCCAATTTGCCCTTCCCGCTTGGATAGACCAAAAAACCCAGTCCAAAGACAAGTGGTATCAGAAAGAGACAATTTAACCGAAAGATAGATTAATTTATTCTGATAGGGGGTTTTTACACTATTTAGTATGGGGTGTAGGAACAGAGTCCTAGTATTCTCCAAGTTATCCCTTGACTAAGCAGATTAAGGGAGGGGGAGATAAGAAAATGTAAACAGTCCCCCCTTAGAGAGGAAAAATACAATGAAAGAAGTGTAAGGATATTTACCAAGTAAAGAAAACTTATAAGTTTAGCTAATATATCTCATTCATTCATGCACGCTAGCGATGGCCATCACACCCTTTCACACTTACCGATCGTTGAATCTGGCAATCCATAGAATCACACAAACAGCTAGTATATACTCAACAAATGTATGAGTCTTTTCCTTCGTATTCCAGCCCCAGACTATCGGGTTTGGCGTTCAGCAAATTTTCCCGTAATCGCTGGAAGGTGACTGTCTTCTTCCTGGCCTGGTTCCATTCTAGTCCTCGGTCCTTCAAAGATTGTCCAATGTTGTCCTCCCAGTGGACTCTGTGTCGTCCTGGAGGTCTGGATCCCTGCCTTTTAGTTTCCTATGCGTGTCGTGGTAGACGATCTTCTTCCATTCTGCAGACTTTGCCAAAACATCATAGTTGGGACTATTCTATTTGGGTCTGCAGCGGATGGGATTTTAGGCCTTGACGGATCGTCTGGTTGCGGACCATGTCTCTTCTTGTTACTTCAACCACTTTCCTCAGATACCTCATTTCTGAGGTTTGGATCTGGCTTTTGTGGGTTGTAGTCATTGCCCACGACTCGCATCCATATGTCAAGACTGGGACATAGGTGGAGCGGTATACAGCCATCTTCGTTTTCTTACCAACCTCTTTTCTTGCTGAGGAATCCACGATTTATGGCCTGAAAAAGTCTCCCAGCCGCTGCTTTTCGAGTGGCCAACTCTTCTTTGATGCCTCCCTTTCGGTCTATAATAGCTCCGAGATATTTAAAGTGGTCGACCTGCTCCAGGACCTGTTCTCCCAACTTAATCTGATGTTTTCTTTCTTCTCGTGATATCACCATGGATTTTGTTTTAGAGCTGCTTATGACCATCCCTCTCTTCTCCAGCTCTTCCTTCCAGACTTGCAGGTTGGATTGGAGATGTGCCTCTGATTTAGCAATCAGGGCAACATCATCAGCAAATGCCAGCTCCGAAATATAGACCTGTCTCATCTTCCAGTACCCCACTGAATACTTTCTTGTTCTCTCCTTACATGCCTTGATGACATCGTCCATAAGGAGTATGAAGAGGTAAGGTGATAGGATATCACCTTGTCTTACACCAGTGGTGGTCCTGAACTCTTCTGACTTATGGTTTGCTGTCCTCACATAATTTCTGCAAGACTTGTAGAAGCTCTGTATAGCATGAATCAGAGGTGCTGGAATGTTCTTCCTTGCCAAACAGTCCCAGAGTTTGCTCCAGGGGACCCTGTCAAAACCCTTTTCCAGATCTATGAAACAAAGATGGATCTCACTCTTAAACTCAAGGGCCTTTTCACTCAGCTGTCTGAGTGTGAAGATTAGGTCTTGAGTACTTCGGTTTGCTCGGAATCCGCACTGGACCTCATCCAATTGTGGCTCAGCTAGGCGTCGGAGTCTCTGCTCTAGGATTCTAGAGTAGATTTTACCAGGGACACTGAGAAGGGATATGCCTCTATGGTTTCCACATTGTCGATTGTCACCCTTTTTTGAAAAATGGTGTTATGATGGCAATCTCCCAATCCTTTGGTATGGTCTTGTTGCACCATGCTGCCTGTAGGACCCTTAAGAGTAATAGGTCGCCTGATGCTCCCATGTACTTAACCATTTCTGGTGTTATACCATCATGCCCTGCTGCTTTGCCCATCTTGATTTTCTCTAGTGCTGCCCTCAGTTCTTCCATCTTTATGTCATCTTCACCATCATTGGTTTTCTCTTCTGTGCTAGTGGTTATCATTTCTGATGCTTCACCATGCTCACCATCCAGGAGTTCTGAGAAATATTCTTTCCATCTTTCCATTACTTCCTTCGGGGCAGTAAGCAATTTGCCTTGCTTGTCCTTTATAAATTTGAGAGGGCATTGTTTTTCTTTCCTCATGTTCTTTAGGGTCTTATAGAACAATTTCTGGTTTTCTTGTGCATCTTTTTCTAGCTTTTTCTCCAAATTCTTCCCAGGACTTCTGTTTTGCTGCTAGCACTTTGTTCTTTGCTTCTGTTCTGAGTGTCACATATTCTCTATATTTTTCCATTTGTCCTGTTGTGTTTTTAGCTCCTAAGTATTGTTTCCATGCCATTTTCTTCTCTCTTATTTTCTCTTTGACTTCCTCTGTCCACCAAGGTGTCCTCTTTCTCTGGTTCCCAAGTCGGACTTCACCGCATGCTTCTGCAGCAGCTGTCTTTATGATATCCTTGAATTTATTCCAGAGGGTTTCCAAGTCATCAGGTCGTTCTTCTGTGTTGCTCACTGCTGTAGCAATAAGCCCCTGATATCTGGTCTTAATTTCTGGCTCTCTCAGCTTGTAGGTCCTAATGCTCATTTCTCCTGCTCGTTTACTTGGTTTCTTGCGTGATGTTGGGCAGTTCCTAGGCTGAGCAACTCTTTCAGTTGTTCGTTTGATTGTTAGCAGGTAGTGATCACTTCCAATCTCTGGCCCCCTCCAGACTCTTGCATCTCGGACATATCTGAATGAGCTTCTCCGAACAATGGCATAGTCGATCACTGACTTCTCATTCTTGGTTGGTTCACATCTAGTGTATGCATGTATGCGCTTATGGGGGAACTTTGTGTTTTGTAATGATCAGATTCTGCTCACTGCAGAATCTAAGGAGTCGCTTTCCATTGTCATTGAGAGTATCTTCTCCATATCTTCCGATAACTCCACCCCATCTAGCATGGTCATTTCCAACTCTGGCATTAAAATCTCCGAGCATAATAACTTCATCTAGGCAGTCATCCACTGTCCTTTGAAGCAGCTCGAAGAATTCCTCCTTGACCTCTGCTCTCTCATCCTCATTTGGCCCATACACTATGACCAGGTTGACTATGGTTTCTCCTTCTTTTAGTTTTACAACCATAATGCGCTCCGAGACAAAGTTCCATCCCTTGATACTATCTTTTTGATTTTGGGCCACAATGCAACCCACGCCCCCTTTAGCTCTTTCAGATATGGGTACACCACTGTAGAGCAACGTGTTGCCATCGAGATCCATGACTCCTTGTCCTTTTTTCTTCGTTTCCGTTATAGCCAGGATTTTGTGCCTTTGCATGGTGGAGGGGCTGCCTCCTTACGGCCTCCATGCAGGCCGCCCTCTTCTTTTTTCATCCGGGCTTGGGACCAGCATAGGCGGAGTTATGTTTTTCTTCGGGGTTTAAATCCAGTGGAAATAACAGGACTGTCACAGGTAAATGAAGAATATATTCTTTTCCACAGTAGAGCAGTAAAAATTATATATCGCTTCTGGCAATTGTTCTTCTCCAGTTATTTTACATAATTTATTGCTTTATGAGTTTTAATGTTCTTGGGTTGCTTTCTCTCATGTAAATTTAGAGAGCGAGACCGCACAGGGCCACCGTAAGAAGATTATACTTAAAGGTTCATAAAATTCTGGATGGTAGAAGAACCGAGTCTGGAGGACTCTATAATTGCTGGGACGCAAAGGTATATGATCATCCGCTTGCACAAACAGAATGAATTTAAGTCTCCAATATAGAAGATATCCGCGAGAAATCTTGTTCTATAAGCTAGTACTTTTATTCAGACTCTCTGGCGCAAATGATAAACGCATTCTTCAGTGGTCTTTATATATAATTAAAGAATTGAAAGATCAGGGGGACACGCGAACTTTCACAACTTTTTTTATATCAGGGGAATTCTGCGTTTCTGCGCCGCCATCCCAGCACCATTACCCAACTATCTACCGCTAGACTTTCCCCGTTCGTCTCGGTCTGCGAGCGATTTCAGCGCTCTTCTCTGGTTTGCACTGAAGTGTTAAACGAAGGCGTGAAACTGCTTCGTCCGTTCTGGGGACCACCACTGCATTTGAGGATACCGCTCTCCCGATAAGCCTTGGCAACTCCTACTAGGCGGGGTGACAGAAAGGTGTAGAGAAATGCTTGATTATAATCGTTCTAGAGATAGGCAGTAGGCGTGATTTAACCTCCCCTAAGGCAAACCGAAACTCCTGGATCCTTGCATGATAACTTGTTTATCATATTAATTATCCAACGTTGGTAAAAATCCACGTGGAAATGATGCATACTAATGAGCCCGCGTGGCATCCACGTTGACTATTGTGTTTCACACAAATCCAGGGGCTTCGACGCTATTCAAGGCTACTATCCTTTATCATCCATCAATTCAGGGACTTCAATTTTCATACTCTACGTCACACGGATAACTGGCAGATGGCACAAGAACAGTTGGACGACCGCAGCTGAGGCTCAAAGATGTTGTGCAAGAGAGACATGAGAGAGTTGGACATAAATCCTGCAACCTGGGATGCGGAAACTGCTGATCGCACCAAGTGGCGATGCTATCTACTGCGCTACCTCAGATTGGGCGTAAACAAAACTATCACGGCAAGCAGAAGAGAGACGAAAACGTCACCAGGAAAATAAGCAGCTGAAGGCTGTCACCTCTGGGGCGCATTTCCATAGGCATATATGACTGAAGGGGCAATTATTATTATTGTTATCTGTTATAAATAACACGTAAACTTGAAACCTGACCCATGTAGTTTCCGGGGCTCTCTGATGAGACAAAGAAAAAACCGAACTACTTCCCCCTCATGCAGGTCGTAGAGGGTGACTAATACGAGGTTAAATGGAACTGCCAGTCTCATCATGTGAAATAGATTGCCACAGAAACCACCACTGCAAGAACTGCTTGGCGCATGCTTCCTAGACTGGTGGCTCCATGCTCCGTAGGGAGAGCAAAAGAATTGATGATGGTGATGATGCTACAAGCTTTCATAAACGGGTGCTTGCGTACAATCGAAGGATTGAAATGATATGACAAAGTCACAGATGTGGAATTGATGACAAGAACCAGACAAGTGCCAGTAGAACAAGAGTTGAGAAGAAGACGCTGGCGATGGATAGGGCACACACCGAGGAAACCTGTTGATAGCATTACAAGGCAGTCCTTGTTCTAGAGTGCACAGGGAAAGGAGGCAGAGGTAAACCACAAAACATATGGAGAAGAAAACTAGATACGGAGGTGAAAATGATGAGGAAAACATGTAAAGAACGTGAGCGGATGCCACAGGACAGGAAGACTTGGCATGTGTTTGTTGTAGGCCTATGCTCCTCGGGGAGCTAAAGCGTATTAATTGATGACGATGATGACGATAATGATGATGATGATGGTGCTAATGAAACTTGACAGAAAGGAGCTGTTTTGTTTTTAAATAAATGTGACGTTATTTAACAAAATGAAATTTTTTAATGTTAAGAATCCCGATGTTGCCAACATTTGTTGCTTACCATTTAATTAACACGGTTGAATGGGAAAAAAAACACACAAATAGTAATACGTCTTACAAGAAGAAAGGACAAGAAAAACCTACGTTGCGGCCTCTAGGCCTTCGTCAGGGACAGACAAACATGAGACAGGAGGGGAAGAAAATGAGAATTAAGTAGAGAACATTAAACAATCAATATATAAGAGAAAAAAATACTCCCTTATGTCCAGTCACATGCAGCAAGATGGCTGCCACTAAACCGGACAGCGGAAGTCGATAGTACATTAAAATAAAATAAAAAGAAATAATGAAAACAAGGACTGGAAAACAGAGTGAGGAAAAAAATAAATAAATAAACAAATAATAGATAAAATAACAAACAAATATATATATATATATATATATATATATATATATATATATATATATATATATATATATATATATATATATATATATATATATATATATATATATATATATATATATATATATATATATAAAATAAATAAAATAAAAAGTAAAATAAAATTTAAAAACATAAAAAAAATTTTAAATAAAAAAAAAACATAAAAAATAAAAAACTTAACTTAAAAAAATAAAAAAAAACTATATATATATATATATATATATATATATATAAATAAAATATATATAAATATATATATATATATATATATATATATATATATATATATATATATATATATATATATATATATATATATATATATATATATATATATATATATATATATATATATATATATATATATATATATATATATATACAAGGGGATTGACATAAGTCTTGGGCCTGACCATGAAGGAGTCACAGGAGGAAGATGAAACTTGGCACATTTAAAGTTCATCAGATTTGCACTGAATGTGTAAAGTACGCGTTTGTTTCTTCAATGAGATTTCCCGCTACGGTGCACGGCGCAATGTACCCTATTGACCGGATCTGCTGCTCCAAAGATTTGACAAAACAATGGAAAAGAAGGAGGCCAGAGCTGTGATAAAATTTCTGATGTTTCAGGGAAAAACACCTACATTTTCTGGAGACCTTGGTTACAGTAGATGAGACTTGGGTATACCATTATGACCCCGAATCCAAAATTGCCAGCATGCAATGGAAAACCCCAGGCTCCCCAACACCTGTCAAGCCGAGGGCGCAGAAATCTGCAGGAAAAATGATGCTGACTGTTTTTTGGGACGGCAAAGGTGTCCTTTTGAAAGATTATCTGCCTCGTGGCAACACAGTTAATGGACAGTACTTTGCAGATCTTCTCACAAAACTAAGAAAAGTTGTGACCAGGAAACGAGGGATAACGCGCACTCAAAATCTTCCTTTGCTTCAAGACAACGCGCCCTCTCACAAAGCACGGCTTGTGCAGCTAGCAGCCAACGATTTGAATATTGAAATTCTTCCACACCCACCATATTCTCCAGATTTGGCTCCATCAGACTTTTTCTATTTCCAAATCTTAAAAAACAGCTAAAAGGAAATCATTTTGACAGCGATGAAGAGGTTATACTGGCATGTGATGACTGGTTTAGTTTGAAAAATAGGGTGTTCTACTCCCAAGGTCTTTTCAAGGTCAAGCAGAGATGGCATAAGTGTGTCAATTCAGACGGTGGCTATATTGAAAAGGAATAAACACTATACAAAATTTCAGCTCTCTGTGACATGTCCTTCATGGTCAGGCCCAAGACTTATCTCAATCCCCTTGTGTGTATATATATATATATATATATATATATATATATATATATATATATATATATATATATATATATATATATATATATATATATATATATATATATATATATATATATATATATATATATATATATATATATATATATATATATATATATATATATATATATATATATATACACATTATTTTATTTATTTACTATTTATTTTTTCCCTCACTCTGTTTTCCAGTCCTTGTTTTCATTATTTTTTTTTATTTTTATTTTAATATATACTGAGCGACTTTAATTACGCATCACTATACGAGTGCCTGGTAAAGTATCTTATGGTCATGCAATTGTTACCGAAATTAGTACACAGGTTCACAAGGTCACCGCCCAGAGGCCAGCATAGTCATTTTGCGAGAGCAAAGCTGGAGACAAGAGTAGCACGGGAAACACGTAAAACATGATTTAGGTGCCTGGTAAAAATTCTGCACGGAAAAAATTAATTTCTTTTCACCCATAGCTTAGCCTAGAGCACTACGGACTGGAAAACAGTCAATATTTTAGTCCACAACCACAAACACGTCGTCAAACCATGCCTAGACTGAGCGCTGCAGAGAGAGAGAGAAAGAGCGATAGGAATGATAACAGGCGGGATGTCCACCAGAGAAGCATCCAGACACTTGAATTGCAACCAGTCCACCATCGTCCGACTGCAACAACGTTTAATGGCCACTGGATCCATTGCAGATCGAACCCGTCAAGGTCAACCCAGAGCTACGACACCTCAACAGGACGCATATATACGACAGCTTCATTTGCGGAATCGGTTTTTGGCGCCAGCTGTAACAGCAAGAGATGTTGTTGGGAGACGTGGAACCATATCAGAGCACACCGTGCGACGTCGACTGCAGGTGGCAGGACTCAACGCCAGACGTCCTCGAGTCGGCCCAATCCTCTTCCAGTATCATCCCGAGCTCCAGCTGTACCACCAGCATGATAACGCACGACCACATACAGCTAGGGCCACCACAGCGTTCCTTCAGGCCAATAACAACGCTGTCATACCATGGCCTTCATTGTCCCCAGATATGGCACCCATTGAACACGTCTGGGACGAGATTGGACGCCAACTCTACCGGCACAGATGACCGCAGACCCTGGATCATTTGCGACGCAATATAACCGAAGTATGAGATCGACTCCCCAGGATTTTCCACGCACACTGGTTAACTCCATGCTGAGACGCTGCCAGGCTTGCCTTGATGCCAACGGTGGCCAAACACGCTACTGAGCGCGTTACAATGACAACAACGACATTTGTGACTTTTCAATTTGACCCCTACCTTACATTTGTGACTGTAGTTTTTTTAACACTGCATGCACTGCTACACGGATTGCGGGAATCGGTTGATCAATGGATACTGTTTCCAGTGATATCAAACATGTTACCATTATTTTATTCTCAGACATCTTGGTGAGTGATTCATATAGTGATGCGTAATTAAAGTCGCTCAGTGTACTATCTACTTCCGCTGTCCGATTTAGTGGCGGCCATCTTGCTGCATGTGACTGGATATAAGGGAGTATTTTTTTTCTCTTATTTTTATTGTTTCATGTTCTCTACTTAATTCTCATTTTCTTTCCCTCCTGTCTCTTGTTTGTCTGTCCCTGACGAAGGCCTTGTGGCCGCAACGTAGGTTTTTCTTGTCCTTTCTCCTTGTAAGACGTATTACTATTTGTGGGTTTTTTTCCCCATTCAACCGTTTTACCCCCGTCTTACGGCGGTTCTCCTCATATACTTATATTATATAATACGCCATTTAAGTAATACAAAAGTGTTGTTATTTTGAGTTTAGACCAAGCTGATATGTCATCATACAGGTGTACATTTATGTTGTTTTTTTTTTTTTATAATAAATAAGAGTGTGGTATTTATTTTTCCGACTTAAATTTAATCCTGAAATTATGTGGGAAAATGCAAACAATTAACTCGAGTTTTGAGTGAAACATACCATTAAAGATTTGATTACATTTATATATGTTTATTATAATATCATTCATTTGATTTGAAAATTTAAACAATTAACTCGAGTTTTGAATGAAACATACCATTAAAGATTTTATTACATTTATATATGTTTAGTATAATATCATTCATTTGATTTGAAAATTTAAACAATTAACTCCAGTTTTGAATGAAACATACCATTAAAGATTTTATTACATTTATATATGTTTAGTATAATATCATTCATTTGATTTGAAAATTTAAACAATTAACTCGAGTTTTGAATGAAACATACCACTAAAGATTTTATTACATTTATATATGTTTAGTATAATATCATTCATTTGATTTGAAAATTTAAACAATTAACTCGAGTTTTGAATGAAACATACCATTAAAGATTTTATTACATTTATATAATAATAATAATAGCCCCTTCAGTCATAACTGACTATGGGAATGCGCCCCTGAGGTGGCAGCCCTCAGCTGCTTATTTTGCTGGTGCTCCTTTCGACGTTTTCTCCTCACCTCTGCTTCTTGTGTGAGCCTCTCTTCGCCCAATCTGAGGTGGTGCAGTAAATAGCATCGCCACTTAGTGCGATCAGCAGCTTCATCCTCCCATGTTGCTGGATCCATGTCCAGTGCCCTCATATCTCTCTTGCACACATCTTTGAACCTCAGCTGTGGTCGCCCAACTGTTCTCTTGCCATCTGCTAATTGTCCGTAGAAGATATCTTTTGGGATGCGACCATCTTCCATGCGGCGAACATGGCCAAGCCAGCGAAGTCTGCGCTGTCTAAGCAGCGTATACATACTTTGAAGGCCAGCACGTGACAACACCTCGACATTTGTCACTTTATCTTTCCACGAGATGCCGAGGATGCGGCGTAGACACCGCAAATGGAAGGTATTGAGCCTTCTTTCTTGCTTAGCATAGGTCGTCCAGGTCTCGCTGCCATATAGGAGTGTGCTGGTGACGCAGGCATTATATACCGCAGCTTTGGTCTTCATTGTGAGTTTAGAGTTTCCCCAAACACGCGATGTGAGGCGGGCAAAGGTAGCTGCAGCTTTGCCAATGCGGCTGTCGATTTCTGTATCCAGTGAGAGTTTGTCATTGATGGTAGACCCTAGGTATGTGAAGTGGTGCACCACTGCCAATTCATAGTTATCGATAGTGATAACTGGTGCAGCACCCACATCCTGACTCAGCACATTCGTTTTCTTTAGACTTATTGTGAGGCCAAAGTCCTTGCATGCTTTAGTGAAGCGATTCATCAAGCTCTGAAGCTCCTGTTGGCTTTGAGTGACGACTGCAGCATCATCAGCGAACAACAAGTCTCTTATAGTGACCCTTCTGATTTTTGTTTTTGCCTTCAGCCTTGAAAGATTAAACAGACGGCCATCTGACCTAGTGTGAAGGCATATTCCTTCAGTTGCATCTCTGAATGCATGTTTCAAGAGTAAGGCAAAGAAGATTCCGAAGAGGGTCGGAGCCAGAACACAGCCTTGTTTAACGCCACTTCGTATATCAAAGGGCTGTGACGTGCTTCCAGCATATTGGACTGTTCCCTTCTTGTCGTCATGGAATGACTTTATCATTTCCAGCATTTTAGAAGGGCAGCCTATTTTCAGGAGGATTTTAAAGAGTCCATCCCTACTAACCAGGTCGAATGCTTTTGTGAGGTCTATAAAGGCGATATATAATGGTCTTTTCTGCTCTCTTGATTTTTCCTGAAGCTGGCGGAGAGAGAAGATCATGTCTGTTGTTGATCTGCCAGCTCGGAATCCACACTGTGCCTCTGGATATATGCGCTCAGCTAACTTGTGTAGTCGCATTAAGATGACTTTGGCAAAAACCTTACCAACAATACTAAGAAGAGAGATGCCTCTGTAGTTATTGCAATCACTTCTGTCTCCTTTATTTTTATACAGTGTTACAATCTTGGCATCTCGCATGTCTTGAGGAATAGTTGTCTCTTCCCAGCACTGGCACAACATCCTATGCAGGGGATATAATAGCGTGCTCTTACAGCATTTGATTAAATCAGGAGGAATCCCATCACTGCCTGGTGCTTTGCCAGAGGCCAAGCTATCAATGGCCTTACTGAGTTCCTCTAATGTTGGTTCGGCATCCAGCTCCTCCATAGTTGGCAGACTATTGACAGCATCAAGGGCTGCAGGCGTAACGGTATTGTCTCTAGCGTAAAGCTCAGAGTAGTGCTCGACCCACCTCTCCATCTGCTTACCCTTATCGGTTAGCTTCTCTCCGCTGATGGTTTTTAGCGGTGCCGTCTTACTTTTATGGGGGCCAAGTGCTTTCTTTATACCGTCATACATTTGTCTAATGTTGCCTGTTTGCGCAGCGATCTGGATGCTCTCACTGAGCTGGAGCCAATAGTCATTTGCACAGCGTCGAGCAGTTTGTTGAACTTTGCTTCTCGTAGCCCTCAGGATCTGTAGGGTTCTATCACTCGGTGAAAGTTTGTATTCATTCATAGCACTGCGCTTAGCTTCAATAACAGGTGCCATCACATCTGATGAAGCGTCAAACCAGTCATTTGACTTTGCTGTTTTCTTACCAAAGGTGGCAAGTGCAGTACTTTGAATGGTGTTCCGTAGATGCTCCCAGTTCTCTGTAATAGTATCACCATGCTGAGGGCTACTGAGCACTTTCTTGAAGGTCGCAGTGAATTGAGCGATCATGAAAGGGTCTGATATCTTGCTGGTATCAATGCGTGGTTTCCCTTCATGTCTGACACGATAGAGTTTTCTTGGTTGTGCTCTGATTTTGCAGCAAACCAAGGAGTGATCTATGTCACAGTCTGCACTATGGTACGAGCACGTGGAGAGCACAGACCTGAGGAGTGGCCTTCTGACGAGAATCAGGTCAAGTTGGTGCCAGTGCCTGGATCGTGGGTGTCTCCATGACACCTTATGCTGGGGTTTTGTCTGAAAGTAGGTGTTGGTCACGCAGAGGTCATGGTGGACGCACAACTCTAACACCCGTTGTCCATTTTCATTCATCTTGGCAATACCAAACCGCCCAGATATGAAGGCCATGAAACATTATCGGCACCCACTCTAGCGTTAAAGTCACCAAGGAGAACAAGCTGTTCTTGCCTAGGTATGCTTTTGATTACTGCTGCTAGATTCTCGTAGAACTCATCTTTAGCTTCTGAGGCAGAGTACAGAGTAGGAGCATACACACTGACAAGGGTGATGGGACCTGTGCTAGTTTGCAGGCGGAGCGTTAACAGGCGTTCTGATCCATTCTCGCCTGGTTCAACCATGTTAGTTAGCGATTTTTTTGACCGCAAAACCTACTCCGTGTTCTCTAGCTTTATCAAGATCTTTCCCTTGCCAATAAAATGTGTAGTCCTTCTCGCTCACCATTCCAGAGCCCGCCAGGCGCGTTTCCTGAAGTGCAGCTATATCCACCTGAAGTCGTTTAAGCTCATCATTAATTATGGCTGTCTTCCTTACATCGTTTACATCCTGTAGGTTTTCGGATAGTCCAGTCAACATAGTCCGGACGTTCCAGCATCCCAATCTGAGAGTTTGCTTATTTCTATTTTTTCGATAATTGCTTGGTGCAAAATTTTCTGTCCACAGTTCGGGTTTGACCCTAATCCCCATGCACCCAATGGGGAAAGCAGACAGTGGCGGGACAACACCTTATTGACTGGGGGCTGCCCAGCTTGAAGCGGGCGGTAGTTGTCCAGTGAGATCCTAGAACCTCTCCCACTGTCGGAAGTAGCCCCTGGCGCCATGCCCTACGCCAATTGGGCATAATGCTTATAACCGGTAACTGCTACTTCCCGTGTTTTGCCGACACCTATAGGGTGAAGCTGGAGTGTCCTCTCCAGGGCGCGAGCTTGGGCACAGTTATATGGAGATCAAGCGGGCATTCACATTTATATATATTTAGTATAATATCATTCATTTGTTTTGAAAATTTAAACAATTAACTGGAGTTTTGAATGAAACATACCACTAAAGATTTGATTACATTTATATATGTTTAGTATAATATCATTCATTTGATTTGAAAATTTAAACAATTAACTCGAGTTTTGAATGAAACATACCATTAAAGATCTAAAGATTTCATTAATTTGATTACATTTTTCTGTTCTCCGATATATTGCTTTGCTCCGAGTATCTTCGTGCTGCGCTCCAAAGCCCTGGAATATCATTCATTTGATTTTTTACATTTCTGACTTTCTGTTTTCTTATAAACATTTATAACACACAAGGAAGGGAAACACGAGGCCTGTAAACAGTAAATAAATATTAGACAAACATAAAAGTATGTTTTCAGACACTCGTAAGAAATAAAGTAGAACACTAGACAACAGAAAAACAACAGACGTGAGTGGCTTATCCAGGTTAAGAATAGTTCGAAAGCAGTGTAATTTTTGTTTATGAATTGTAGTAACATCACATAGGGTTTATCTTACTTACTTAGTCGTTCCCCTTCTACCGTGAAGTGTAGAGGTTTGGAAGAGAGAGCGCCAGACTATCCTATCGACTGTCTTTCTCCTGGCCTGGTTCCATTCTAGTCCTCGGTCCTTAAAAGATTGTCTAATGTTGTCCTCCCAGCGGACTCTGGGTCGTCCTGGGGGTCTGGATCCCTGGCTCTTTGTTTCCCATGCTTGATCAATGGGATCCCATGGGTTTATCAATGACCATTATTAATGTTAATATAAAAAAGGTAAAGTTAATAACATAGCAGATACTGCCGTTAGGGAGTAAAGTGTTAGAGACTTCACTATGCTAGGTCCAGCATCGAGAGGTGGGGGTGACCAGTTCACTTCCTCGCTGCCTTTTCCTTCCATAACTCACGTGCAAAGTCAGCTACCAATTTACAGCTGCGTAGACTGAAGCGTGTCGATATCGCGAATCGAACCTGGCACCTTTCCCTCGAGAGACCAGAGCTCTAACCAACGCTCTAATGTGAACGTATCTTTCAGAAAAAGTCACACGCCAGGCAGCCAGCAAGTTTAATTCAAAGTATTGTTTTATTTACATGTCTAAAGCACAGAAAAACAAAGAAATGAAAACACACGGGCATTAAAACAGACATATTGACAGCAATTTAATGATTAAGCTTTTATTTAGGAAAAAAAAAATTTTAATTTCTAATAATTGCTTACGTCTTTGTTAGAATTTTTTTAACAAAAAAACAGCAGAATGTCTCTAGCTTGTTTTATGTAAGCTACTATTTGTTGTACATGCCTGTTGTCAATACCGTTTGACACACTGAAAATGTATTAGTCTGTTAGTTTTAATACTGTATAATTCTTAAAAATGTTGAATGAGATATATCGGTACACCATACACGTGACACTGATAACGGACAATTTAATGTAGACATATGCAATTATAGTAAATAAATATTAGACAAACATAAAGGTATGTTTTCAGGCACTCATAATTATAGCCAGTGCCGAAGAATTCCGCAAAGATGTAATTGTAACTCAATCGGTTTTTTTTTACACGTCCCGCATATTTTCGTATAGTCCGCGGGCTGTCACAAATGCATACGAAGACACTGTTTGACCACCTACAATTATATCGCATCAAATGTACAACTGAAGCCGTCACGTGAGGGAAACTATGGGCATGACAATGCTCCTGATTGCTTCATATGAACGCTTTTCAAATTATCTCGTCATTGGTCCTTGATGGGGCAAACGTCTTTTGTCATGGTAGCTGCTCTAATGAACTTACTTAACATTCTGAACACAAACAGTGATACAAGTACAACATTATGAATATGAAACGTGCTCCGGCACAATTCATTGCGAACGTCTAATTTTCAAGAAAGTCTAAGAAGTAACTGTCGAGTTTAAGAGAAAAATCTGTTATTAATGAAAGTGGACTTTTCTAGCCATATTGCTTAAAGCAGACTTTCCTAGCCTCCATTATTGTTTAAAGCAGACTTCTCTGGTCATTATTATTTTGTAAAGCAGACTTATGTAGCCATTATTATTATTTGAAGCAGACTTATGCAGCCATTATTATTGTTTAAAGCAGACTTATGTAGCCACTATTATTGTTTAAAGCAGACTTATATAGCCACTATTATTGTTTAAAGCAGACTTTCTAGCCACCATTATTTTTTAAAGTAGATTTTTCTAGCCACCATTATTTTTTAAAGCAGACCTTTGTAGCCACCATTATATCTTAAAGGACACTTTTCTGGTCACCATTATTGTTTAAAGCAGAATTTTCTAGCCACCATTTTTGCTTAAATCAGAATTTTCTAGCCACCATTATTTTTTAAAGCAGACTTATGTAGCGACTATTTTTGTTTGAAGCAGACTTATGTAGCCACTAATATTGTTTAAAGCAGACTTATGTAGCCACTATTATTGTTTAAAGCAGACTTATGTAGCCACTATTATTGTTTAAAGCAGACTTATGTAGCCACTATCATTTTTTAAAGCTGACTTATGTAGCCACTCTTATTGTTTAAAGCAGACTTAAGTAGCCACTATTATTGTTTAAATATGACTTATGTAGCCACTATTATTATTTAAAGCTGACTTATGTAGCCACTATTATTGTTTAAAGCAGACTTTTCTAGCCACCATTATTATCAAACGCCGCATTCTCTTGAGACATACAAATCAATGTGTTACACGGACTGAATTACAGTGAAGAAACAGTAATGTTGACAATGTCTATAGACGTTAAGACACTTCCTACTGAAGGAAACATTATAGAAGGGTCTACTTCTTACTCTGCGGTGTTTGTCGACCTGGTCAACAAGGAAATAAGACTTATTTTCCAGTGGCTTTGCTACGCAGTTTTGGGTCAGGTCATTGCGGTATTTGGTACGGCGACCAACATCATTAACGTTATCTGTTTTGTCAAACAAGGTTTCAAGGATCCAGTCAACATTAGCTTACTTGGTAATGTCCGTTATGCTGTGTTGGACCTCTTATATTGCCCACATGTGATTTAGACTCTTAGTTTAAGGATCAGCTTCACTGCACACGGACAACTCCATAAGTTCTCCGATCTCATCCCTTAGATCAATCAAGGAGGATCTCAGCACAGTGCACGAACTCCGTAGCACCGACGACGATCCCAATGTGTGAATACAGGAATCACACATTCTATAAATATTTTTGATGGTGGTGTAGGTTTCCTAACTTTTAAATTGTGTAACTACATTGTTACAATTCTTTAATCAGCTTTCACGCCCCCATAATACATAAGGGGCGCGCTTTCTTATCACTGAACACATTAGGTCGCAGTCGATTTTACAGGTAGTACTAATTGTTATTATTTTATTTTTCTCATGTGTCCTTCTTAGCTCTCATTTTCTGTCCTTTCCCTGACGAAGGTCTTGTGGTCGCAACGTTGGAAATTTTCCTTATCTTTTGTCCCATTAAGGACGAATCACCTTTGTTCGATTTTTGTTGTTGTTCATATCCATCCACCCCATAACACATAGACGAGTTACACAGAATAAAATGTTCATTTTTAAAAGAAAACATGACTAAATCTGGCGCAGTTCCTAACCAGGCAAACGGCCACAAGGTTTATGTGCAAGAGTGAGAGATAAATTACATATATATTACATATATTAACAAACCATAAATATGAACACAATCATTTAATATTGTCGTAGATTTTAACAGATAGGTAATAGATGTTTATAGTCCTGTCTGAGCAGAGGTGATAGTGATAACTATGTAAAAGTAAGGTGTAAGGAATAGTATTTATCACGAGGTGATAGTGTAAGAGAAAGGACAGTCTCTGGGTTGAGTAATTTCTCTAATCCAACCTATCTGTACGACGATGTTTAAATCAGACGCTCCTTCTCTCCTTTTACAAAATACAAGTTACACTGCACCCACATGCACAAAGTACTGTGACAAATGCGCACAAACGTGGAAACAAACTATGGATAATATAGATGGACAGGGGTTGACCAACGCAATAACTTAAGGTTTATTAAGTTTATTTTATCACTAGAACTTTACAACATAAATCATATACATCAATAGTTGGTTGTAAACTTGGTTTACAGACAAAATGAAAATTAATCAAATAGGTTTTCCCTTCTGGTAAAAGAAAAGAAAAGAAGATCCCAACAGAGGTTAATTAACCCAAAAGATCAAAAGTTAACAATAATTGTATGGAATAGTCAGTAAAGAAACAAAAAACATGTTTCTAATTAATCTATCCCGTAAATACCCAGGTTAGTGAGAACAAAAGAAAAGATTTGTATGATAGTGGTAACAACAGAAAATTATGTTACTCTCTTACAGTTCATTCAATCCTTCATACTTGTGGCCACATTCATATTCGCTTACCAAATAGTTGTCGCAGGCATTCCGTGGAAATAAACACTAGTAAGTAATAATACTATTCAGTGTCATATTAAGTTTTGCCAAATCCAGCCCCAGAATCGCCGTAGTTACGGACTGCAAATTTTATGGGAGTAGCTGGAGTTGGTGATTTATTTTTTCCTGGATAAAAAATACGGTATCTCTGCCTTCAATTGGTTGGAGTAAGGTTCAAACGTGGTGATCGCCGACATAGGAGGAATAATACATATATATTATGTGTTGTCTAGCTTCTGGTTGCTGAGACTTACTTACTTACTTAGTCGTTCCCCTTCTACCGTGAGGTGTAGAGGTTTGGAAGAGAGAGCGCCAGACTATTCTATCAGCTGTCTTCTTCCTGGCCTGGTTCCATTCTAGTCCTCGATCCTTCAAAGATTGTCTAATGTTGTCCTCCCAGCGGACTCTGGGTCGTCCTCGGGGTCTGGATCCTTGGCTCTTTGTTTCCCATGCTTGTCGTGGTATCCGATCTTCTCCCATTCTGCAGACATGGCCAAACCATCTTAATTGGGACTGTTCTACTTGGGTCTGCAGTGGGTAGGATTTAAGGCCTTGACGTATCGTCTGGTTGCGTACCATGTCTCTTCTTGTTACTTCAACCACCTTCCTCAGATATCTCATTTCTGAGGTTTGGATCTGGCTTTTATGGGTTGTAGTCATTGCCCATGACTCGCATCCGTATGTCAAGACTGGCACATAGGTGGAGCGGTATACAGCCATCTTCGTTTTCTTACCAACCTCTGTCTTGCTGAGGAATCCTCTATTTATGGCCTGAAAAAGTCTCCCAGCTGCTGCTTTTCGAGTGGCCAACTCTTCTTTGATGCCTCCCTTTCGGTCTATAATAGCTCCGAGGTATTTAAAGTGGTCGACCTGCTCCAGGACCTGTTATCCAAGCTTAATCTGATGTTTTCTTTCTTCTCGTGATATCACCATGGATTTTGTTTTAGAGCTGCTTATGACCATCCCTCTCTTCTCCAGCTCTTCCTTCCAGACTTGCAGGTTGGATTGGAGATGTGCCTCTGATTTAGCAATCAGGGCAACATCATCAGCAAATGCCAGCTCCGAAATATAGACCTGTCTCATCTTCCAGTACCCCACTGAATACTTTCTTGTTCTCTCCTTACATGCCTTGATGACATCGTCCATAAGGAGTATGAAGAGGTAAGGTGATAGGATATCACCTTGTCTTACACCAGTGGTGGTCCTGAACTCTTCCGACTTATGGTTTGCTGTCCTCTGCCAAACAGTCCCAAAGTTTGCTCCAGGGGACCCTGTCAAACGCCTTTTCCAGATCTATGAAACAAAGATGCATCTCACTCTTATACTCAAGGGCCTTTTCACTCAGCTGTCTGAGTGTGAAGATTAGGTCTTGAGTACTTCGGTTTGCTCGGAATCCGCACTGGACCTCATCCAATTGTGGCTCAGCTAGGCGTCGGAGTCTCTGCTCTAGGATTCTAGAGTAGATTTTACCAGGGACACTGAGAAGGGATATGCCTCTATGGTTTCCACACTGTCGATTGTCACCCTTTTTGAAAATTGGTGTTATGATGGCAATCTCCCAATCCTTTGGTATTGTCTTGTTGTACCACGCTGCCTGTAAAACCCTTAAGAGTAATAGGTTGCTGAGACACTATGTTAAATTACACAAATGGTGCTGACAATATATTTTGCCACAGCTGGCTGTTGAGATTGATATAAATGAAAGTCTGGTAATAGTTTTGGTATAGTTAATATTATAATTAATGGTTCTATTCTGGTTTCTCTGTTGAAATGAGGAAAATGGACCACACAAGTCACAGCAAGAAGCTCATCAATATTGAATATTTGGATGCTTATAAGATTATAAGACTCTAAGAACGTAAGTTCATATGGCCAAAAGACCGTTAGACTGTCAGTTCGCAGGTTTTGATCAGCCTATATTTTAGGAAAGAAATATAAACATTTAACCATATATCAATAGTATATATAACATGCGTTAAGGTAAGACCTCTTCACCATTCCGTTATAAATTAGATTTAAAACATAAGTGACTAGCTTATCCTATCGCTTTTAACGCGTGATATGAACACTAGTCATTTATAACGTTACATAAAAATGGATAGAAGTAAATAATATATACCGTCAGTAGACAGTTATTTAATGTATTTACTAGTCAATTTAAAACACCTCTTTCTGGGAAATAGTGAGTCATTTAAATTTACTTTACAGCTGGAAAAAATTAGCTATAAGTTATTTAATATGCTATTCAATTTAACACAGAAAATCCCAGTGAAATATAACGGAAAACTTTTAACACACTAAATCACTTAAAGGCTAGTATATAAATTACCGCAAACAGAGAAATCAAACACTACACGAAATCTAATAACACTCTGTACGAGAAATCTTAGGATAATGAGCTAGTGAATTCAGGAAAATCTCTGAGCAACTGATAATGAATTTATGATAGCTGAGGTATATATTCATAGATACCGTTCTTTTCGCTTCTTAATGCGAAAGTCGTACCTCCGTCCAGGGCTGGGCAATTATTCTGTCAATTCCTGAATGAAAGGTTATTCTGCCATCTCTGCCGAGCAACGATCTCTAGCTTGTCTTTGATTATCTCCGTCTTGCCGAATAACAGCTACGTAAGTTAATTCCCCCTGAACATGTAACAATTCCAGGTACGTCTCAGACTGATCGCCCCTTGATTCTTCAAAGAAACTGTTAACGCCTGGCCTCTTGTTAACGCCTGGCCTGGCCCGTGTGTTTTTCTGATCAAAGAACGATTTCACCATGCTGCGCCCAACGCTCTGTTCCACCGTGTTTAATTGCCAAACGGCTCACGTGTTAATTGCTATAGTGAATCAGGCATTCGTGTAGCAAAAAAAATATAAAATTAGATATGGGGGGGGGGGGGGGGGGGGCAAAAGTGGAAGATCACTGCTGCGACTATTTTCACATGTGACAAATATGTAGCACGACATATGAACTATCTGGGGACAGCGTAGGTGAAGGTGTTCGGACATGATAGAGTGCATGATTGTAGGACATGGTTAAGATGTTGGAGGATGTATTTCAAACATTGTGGTGGTGGTGGTTGGGGGGGGGGGAGCATGTTAGAGATGATGGAAGACATTCTGAGATGTTGGTTGCATGGCTGAAGAAGTCAGAGTATACGATAAGATGAGATGAATATTGGATCTGTAACATATGCTGCATATGACCAAAATACATTTTTAAAAACAGTTGTAGAGAATAAGACCTTAGATTTAAAAAAAAAGGAAAAATGCTAATGAAAAGTGAAGATTTTTAAGAGTGAAACTGAATACATATTTATGTGTGCATAATTAAACAATCAATATCCTTTAGCTCTCCAATGAGCGTAATCTCACAACATGTCAAGTTCTCCTGTCACGTGACATCAGCTCAGGTTCTTTCTACGTCTTCGGGATAATTTTCACTTCTGTCTGCAGGTCTCTTCTCCAAGTGTTTTTTAAAAATATACCTGTGCCTTTCTTACCCTGGGGATTCCACAACAAAGATCGCCTTGTAGTTCTACCAACAGGTTTCACCAATGTGTGTCCTACCCATCGTCTGAGTCTTCTTCTCATATGTGTGCGTAATACGAACTATAGTGGAGAGCGCCCCAGGATTACGAAACGATCATCTGTACGCGTGCTTCACTGATTATATTAAGGCATTTGACAAGATCTCCAGAATGCTAGAAGACACAGATGTTGATAGGAAAGACTTTAAGAATAATCCAGATGACCTACTGGATACCAGAAGCGCCTATGAGAGTAAGAATAAACATGTCACTTTTTAATCAATAACATGAGGAGTGAGACAGGAATGTATTATGTCCTTGATCTATTTTCTCTCTACATGCGCTGAATTTGCATGAGGTTAGTAAAAGATTAACCGGAAATACGAATTAGCTGTTACATTGCAAATATGTTGTGCTATACCATGATAGTAAATCAGTTTCTGCTACACTGATACGAGCACAAATAACAAAGGCATGAGTTAAACACTACTGGAAAGATCGCAAGATAAATACCAAGGAAAAGATTCCGAATACAGATACCCCAATGCAACTCCAAATTATAATCAAAGGTGTATTAGCAGAACAAAGAAAACAATATGAGCATCATAATAATAACCTCTTCAGATTGACTATGGTGATAAAAGGTAAAGGATTCCGTTACACGCCCATTGAGGCATATTGGGAATATGGTGTTAGGCCCATATTTTCTTGACTATCCGGCACACTAGGGATAATATGGCCAGCATCACGCCGGCCACCTTAACCTTCCCATAGTTACTCTGGTACCCAATTCATGAGATTGGGTCGACCCCGGAGCCGTTTGCGGTCCCAAAAATCCCACCTCAGCTAGTGATCGAACCATGGACCACTGAGCTAGGAAGCCAGTGCACTAATCACTGTGCTGCCGCGGTTTCTCATTCTCCTATGAGCATATCTAAATAAAATCTACAACTTCTGCAAACTCGAATGTTTGGGGAGATATACTAAAAACAGAGGGAAAGAAATACAAACAAGAAAGAAGTAATAGGAATAAAGTGCACTGACAAAGTAACATATAGTTATGAACTGCTGAAAGTGTCGACACCTTGCGGAGCTCGTCGGCTGACAATAGTGGCGATCTTCATCACCACAATGTCATCTTGGAGTCACACCAGTCGCAGGGTGCCGATAGATTCCAGCATCTGGATGTCCCAATACTTAAGACTTATAGCGCTTTCAAATCCTCTTAACCTGGTGGCACCCTACCAAATGTAGACTTTATATGCGACAGGAGAAACTGTCCCCACAAAGTAATAACAATAAAGTAATAATAATAATAATAATTACAGTATAAGAAGTTAGATCAATATTAACTAAGAAAACAGTAATCAAAACTAGGTAAAGAAATTATATTATATATGAAAATGTTGTTGCAACATATTTAATATGTATTAAATATAAACTAAGATAATTAAAATATTAGCCCCTTCATTCATAACTGACTATAAATAAGATCAAATCAATCGGAAAGCCACAAACAGCAACACAGAACGACTACCAAGCTATGAACAGATCATAACAAATTGTCATTCTGCGCCCCAGAACAGGACACAACCGACTCCGGAGCCACATGTATACAAAATTCAAGATTGGCAATTCAGCCATGTGTACATGTGACTAGGCACCCCAGACTGCAGAGCACATACTTCAAGACTGCCCCGAATGTGACCTATTGAGACAAACCCACTGGCCCAGAGAAACAACACTGGAAGGAAAACTATACGGACCTCTGTATGAACTACAAAAGACAGTGAAGTTTATACAAGAAACAACATTGCATATATGACAATATATTTCAGGCGAACGAAAGAAGAAGAAGAATAACTGACTATGGGAAGGCGCCCCTGAGGTGACAGCCCTCAGCTGCTTGTTTTCCTGGTGTTCCTTTCGACTTTTTCTTCTCTCTTCTTACTTGGTGTGAGAGCTTCTGTTCACCCAATCTGAGGTGGCGCCGTAGATAGCATTGCCACTTGGTACGATCAGCTTCATCCTCCCAGCTTGCTGGATTTATGTCCAGTGGCCTCATGTCTCTCTTGCACACATTTCTGAATCTCAGCTGCAGTCGCCCAACTGTTATTCTGCGATCTACCAGATGTCCGTAGAAGATATCTTTCGGGATGCGACCATCTTCCATGCGGTGGACATGTCCAAGCCAGCGTAGTCTGCGCTGTCTAAGCAGTGTACATGCTCTGAAGGCCAGCACGTGACAACACCTCGACATTTGTCACTTCTGTCTTTCCATGAAATGCCGAGGATATGGCGTAGACACCGTAGATGGTAGGTATTGAGTCTTCTTTCTTGCTTAGCATAAGTTGTCCATGTCTCGCTGCCATATAGAAATGTGCTGGTGACGCAGGCTAAGTAAACTAATATAAAGTATAAACAAAAGAAACAAATCTTACTTACTTAGTCGTTCCCCTTTTACCGTGAGGTGTAGAGGTTTGGAAGAGAGAGCGCCAGACCATTCTATCAGCTGTCTTCTTCCTGGTCTGGTTCCATTCTAGTCCTCGGTCCTTCAAAGATTGTCTAATGTTGTCCTCCCAGCGGACTCTGGGTCGTCCTGGAGGTCTGGATCCCTCGCTATTTGTTTCCCATGCTTGTCGTGGTAGCCGATCTTCTCCCATTCTGCAGACATGGCCAAACCATCTTAGTTGGGACTGTTCTATTTGGGTTTGCAGCGGATGGGATTTTAGGCCTTGACGGATCGTCTGGTTGCGGACCATGTCTCTTCTTGTTACTTCAACCACTTTCCTCAGATACCTCATTTCTGAGGTTGGATCTGGCTTTTGTGGGTTGTAGTCATTGCCCACGACTCGCATCCATATGTCAAGACTGGGACATAGGTGGAGCGGTATACAGCCATCTTCGTTTTCTTACCAACCTCTTTCTTGCTGAGGAATCCACAATTTATGGCCTGAAAAAGTCTCCCAGCCGCTGCTTTTCGAGTGGCCAACTCTTCTTTGATGCCTCCCTTTCGGTCTATAATAGCTCCGAGATATTTAAAGTGGTCGACCTGCTCCAGGACCTGTTCTCCCAGCTTAATCTGATGTTTTCTTTCTTCTCGTGATATCACCATGGATTTTGTTTTAGAGCTGCTTATGACCATCCCTCTCTTCTCCAGCTCTTCCTTCCATACTTGCAGGTTGGATTGGAGATGTGCCTCTGATTTAGCAATCAGGGCAACATCATCAGCAAATGCCAGCTCCGAAATATAGACCTGTCTCATCTTCCAGTACCCCACTGAATACTTTCTTGTTCTCTCCTTACATGCCTTGATGACATCGTCCATAAGGAGTATGAAGAGGTAAGGTGATAGGATATCACCTTGTCTTACACCAGTGGTGGTCCTGAACTCTTCTGACTTATGGTTTGCTGTCCTCACATAATTTCTGCAAGACTTGTAGAAGCTCTGTATAGCATGAATCAGAGGTGCTGGAATATTCTTCCTTGCCAAACAGTCCCAAAGTTTGCTCCAGGGGACCCTGTCAAACGCCTTTTCCAGATCTATGAAACAAAGATGGATCTCACTCTTATACTCAAGGGCCTTTTCACTCAGCTGTCTGAGTGTGAAGATTAGGTCTTGAGTACTTCGGTTTGCTCGGAATCCGCACTGGACCTCATCCAATTGTGGCTCAGCTAGGCGTTGGAGTCTCCGCTCTAGGATTCTAGAGTAGATTTTACCAGGGACACTGAGAAGGGATATGCCTCTATGGTTTCCACATTGTCGATTGTCACCCTTTTTGAAAATTGGTGTTATGATGGCAATGTCCCAATCCTTTGGTATGGTCTTGTTGCACCATGCTGCCTGTAGGACCTTTAAGAGCAATAGGTCGCCTGATGCTCCCATGTACTTAACCATTTCTGGTGTTATACCATCATGCCCTGCTGCTTTGCCCATCTTGATTTTCTCTAGTGCTGCCCTCAGTTCTTCCATCTTTATGTCATCTTCACCATCATTGGTTTTCTCTTCTGTGCTAGTGGTTATCATTTCTGATGCTTCACCATGCTCACCATCCAGGAGTTCTGAGAAATATTCTTTCCATCTTTCCATTACTTCCTTCGGGGCAGTAAGCAATTTGCCTTGCTTGTCCTTTATAAATTTGAGAGGGCATTGTTTTTCTTTCCTCATGTTCTTTAGGGTCTTATAGAACAATTTCTGGTTTTCTTGTGCATCTTTTTCTAGCTTTTCTCCAAATTCTTCCCAGAACTTCTGTTTTTAAGAGGAAGGCAGAGAAAATCCTGGGCTGATGACATCAAAGAATGGGCAGGACACGGTTTGTCCACACTTGTACGCATTGCTGAGGATAGAGAGCAGTGGAGGACCCTGTCTGCTGATGCTTCCACCATGGCACCCCTACGACCCATGACGGGTTACGGGCTGAGATGGGATGAGATGATGACTTCTGTTTTGCTGCTAGCACTTTGTTCTTTGCTTCTGTTCTGAGTGTCACATATTCTCTATATTTTTCCATTTGTCCTGTTGTGTTTTTAGCTCCTAAGTATTGTTTCCATGCCATTTTCTTCTCTCTTATTTTCTCTTTGACTTCCTCTGTCCACCAAGGTGTCCTCTTTCTCTGGTTCCCAAGTCGGACTTCACCGCATGCTTCTGCAGCAGCTGTCTTTATGATATCCTTGAATTTATTCCAGAGGGTTTCCAAGTCATCAGGTCGTTCTTCTGTGTTGCTCACTGCTGTAGCAATAAGCCCCTGATATCTGGTCTCAATTTCTGGCTCTCTCAGCTTGTAGGTCCTAATGCTCATTTCTCCTGCTCGTTTACTTAGTTTCTTGCGTGATGTTGGGCAGTTCCTAGGCTGAGCAACTCTTTCAGTTGTTCGTTTGATTGTTAGCAGGTAGTGATCACTTCCAATCTCTGGCCCCCTCCAGACTCTTGCATCTCGGACATATCTGAATGAGCTTCTCCGAACAATGGCATAGTCGATTACTGACTTCTCATTCTTGGTTGGCTCACATCTAGTGTATGCATGTATGCGCTTATGGGGGAACTTTGTGTTTGTAATGATCAGATTCTGCTCACTGCAGAATCTAAGGAGTCGCTTTCCATTGTCATTGAGAGTATCTTCTCCATATCTTCCGATAACTCCACCCCATCTAGCATGGTCATTTCCAACTCTGGCATTAAAATCTCCGAGTATAATAACTTCATCTAGGCAGTCATCCACTGTCCTTTGAAGCAGCTCGAAGAATTCCTCCTTGACCTCTGCTCTCTCATCCTCATTTGGCCCATACACTATGACCAGGTTGACTATGGTTTCTCCTTCTTTTAGTTTTACAACCATAATGCGCTCCGAGACAAAGTTCCATCCCTTGATACTATCTTTTTGATTTTGGGCCACAATGCAACCCACGCCCCCTTTAGCTCTTTCAGATGTGGGTACACCACTGTAGAGCAACGTGTTGCCATCGAGATCCATGACTCCTTGTCCTTTTTTCTTCGTTTCCGTTATAGCCAGGATTTCTAGTTTTGCTTTCCTCATCTCTTCCACCAGCTCCTCTTCCTTCCCATTTATACTTCTTGTGTTCCAAGTTCCATAAGTCGTAGTCCGTAGTCCGTTCCAGTTCGTCGCCTTTAGAATCAGTCCGGTTTTCTCTCTTGTAGTTCGCGTAATGATGATTTAAAGCAAACAGGTGATTGGCCTGTTGTGCCTTTGCATGGTGGAGGGGCTGCCTCCTTACGGCCTCCATGCAGGCCGCCCTCCTCCTTTTTCATCCGGGCTTGGGACCGGCATTGGCGGAGTTAAGAAACAAATCATGAAAATAAAAACCTAGCAGGTTTTGAACCAGGAACCCGGTAACTTTGCCGCGAGTTGCAAGCCCTCTAATCACTTGGCCAGTCGGATGCTCACGTGCTGTGTGAAACAAAGAGTCAAAACAGCTGATAAACTTTAAAATCAACATAGCAATATTAAGATGGTGTTTTATACTATTTATTATTCTTTTGGCCAATGTTACGTCTACAGCTTAAAGCGTACTTACATGTATGGTTGTATCATATTTGTACTATTTTATTTTCCAGGTCTGGCCATCTCTGACCTATTATCCCTGGTAACAGTGATGTGGACTAACATATCTTACAACCCAGCCTTCAATGAGCTTGACCTGCCCTTTGATCCCATAGAAATTCAGCTTCTCACGGGGGCGTGGCCACACGTAACGTTCACACATGTCACGAGCTGGATCACTGCTTTCATCGCACTAGAAAGATGTCTGTGTGTGGCTATGCCTCTGAAGGTAATAGCATAATGTCACCACTATGTCCAGGCATTATTGTAGGAGAGCAGGCTGGGCTATTTAACCCGGTCCTCACTTTACAAGGGGGCCTCATTTCAGCTTCTTCTTGCTTTCCTTTATATATATTTTTACCACTATTCTCAAACAATAAGGGGATAATGTATTGTGAATTTAGACAGCCCTCATTTGACCTCTGGGAGAAATTGTCAATCTCTTCATATGAAGATCAAAGTTAGACTTGTGACTTACCCGACGATAGCATCAACACTTATTAAAATACAAAAACTACCTCCCAACGTTGAGAAGAACACCATATATATATATAATTGTGGTAGGGTGGGCGAGATGATGATGATGATTATATTGTGATGTGTGATCACTCTCTTGTCACACTCGCACCGACCCGAACAACAATAAAACTCTTGATTCTAGAGGCAGGGGCTATATTTATTTTTACAACCCATTCAGTGACAAAGCAAACATTAAACAAATAAACTAGCGAACATAACAAAACAAAACTAAACACCCAGCATGTGCCCGATTGCTACTCTGGAGACGCAAACAAAGCAACGGCTGGTTAAAATCATAGTTAAATAATGATACTCTCATCCTTCCACACCACCTGACACCCTCAACTATCACACACGCACACACTCATGCGTGTCGTCCAGTGCGACTAGTATGGTGTTGTGCATGAGGCTGGCAACCTCACCATGTAACACAGATTGCCACCGAAACCACTACTGCAAGGGCACACTCTCAGCTATCACACACACACATACACTCATGCATGTCGTCCAATGAGACTAGTATGGTGTTGTGCATGAGGCTGGCAACCTCACCGTGTAACACAGATTGCTACCGAAACCACTACTGCCCTAGCATATAAATACTTAATATGGAGGCAAACCACACTGTTGGCCCCATGCTCCCTCAGGAGCGGAGAAGAGAAATATATACCTTGAAGTGAGCCCACGTGCTCTCACAACCATTCCTCACATAACCATAATTAAATAATCATAAAATGGACATAAAATATTATTCAACTATATGTACAACAAATACTCTCAGTAATGAGAATAAGCTACTACCTCGTAACCGATCCACATCAGTATTCGTTACTGTATTCTGAAGCATGTCGTATGTGACGACTGGTGCGCCTGGCAACACGCGTGTCTTATATGACCACTGGTGCGACTGGGAATCTCATCACATGAAACACATCGTTACCGAAACAACCACTGCAATAGCATAACAATGCTTCTTGTCGGCTTGTGATAGACACCAGCCACATTGGTGTTTCCATGCTCCGCCGGGAGCAACCAGAGAAACACATGTCTCAACAAAGGAGTGGCCTCGCGCTCTCCAGAAATCTAAATACATATTCTCACCTCACAGTAACCCATTAAATATATACAGTAGAATTATGATAAGTAGGCTATCGTGAAATACACTCAATTACTTTTACATTAAAGAAATAAAATAATTACTCTTGACTTTAACAACTAGAACTAGTCATCACATAAAGGAAATTTACCACGAAAACTCTCTCTTCTATTACTGGGGAAAATTACATACTTTCACCCACGTGTCGATTCACGCGATCTAAAACTGCGTAACATTAAGTGATAACTAAGAGTGTTAAATGCAGACTCTTTGGCGTCTTCTTTTATACAGTCCCCACGTGGCTCTCCCGGTTGCCATCTTCCCAACTAGTTAATATTATCTAAATTGCAGTTTCTGATAACATTTATGTCCAGTTTCATGTACAAAATACTTTCATACTATCTTCGCCTTTCTTGCCCGGTCTGATGACTGAAATAATCGCTCTTACAGACGCAATCTGGACTTAGCATGCCTAATAAAACCTATCAAACATTATTTTCACTCATCTATCATTTTGAGACTAAATCATAATGCCCTAAAAAGACATTTCCTTTGGGAACACATCTATCTATTTCTTCTTCTTCTTCGATCCTTAACCACCGACCGTCAAAGCAGTCAGTGGCCATCACGCCTAGTGGCGTCTTGTAGGGCAACAACAAATTGATTCCACCTTGCACGGTCGGTGGCCATCCTTCGTACAGTGCCCCAACTCTGGTTCATTCTTTGCATCTCGGCCTCCACAGTCCTCCGCCAAGTTGTTCCTGGTCGGCCTCTCTTTCGCCCCCCCCCCAGGGGTCCAAAACATAGCTGTTCCCGTGATGGCATTGGGGTCTCTTCTGAGGACATGACCAACCCAGCTCCAGCGTCTGCCAGCCACGATGGCGCGCATGTCCTCTCGCTCGCCACGAGCAAGCAGACCCCGGCTGGTGATAGCACTCGGCAAAAAGATGCGGCGAATTCCTCCTAGGCATGCCGTGTGAAAAGAGGACAACCTTGACATCTCCCTCTCTGCGACTCCCCAGCACTCCGCACCACAGAGAAGCACAGAAAGCACGCAACTCCGGCATAATCTCAACTTTGTGCCCGTGCTGCAGCGGGAGGACCCCCAGATGTCACCTAGGCCAAAGAAGGCCGCTCCTGTGCCACTCACTCCGATGCCGATGTCCCCGCCTGCCCCACCGTCTGGTGCCACCACGCTTCCCAGGCATGTGAATGCACCCGTCTGCACCAGCCGCTGACCCCCCACCGACATGGGTTCAGGGCTGCTCACATTGAGCGTCATGACCTCAGACTTCTCTAAATTGATGCCCAAGCCCACCCGCTGGCTAATTTTATTAAGTCCATCCGTCCTTTCCTGGACGTGTTGACGTGAATGTGCCAGCAGTGCAACGCCACCTGCATAACCCAGATCCCCCAATGTAGAAAATGCAGTCTATCCCACTCCTCCCGGACTGCCCTCCGCCGTCTGGCGCATCTATCTATATATTTAGACCTAATTCACTAAACATTAAAATAGCCACATCGATCTAATTTCAGAATTATAGAAAACTAATTCTAATTTATATTAACTCACGTGCTCAAGGCATTTACAGCTTGGCTCTGTGTGTCTTTCTTCGTCTGTTCTCTTTGGGCGGCTGATACTAGGAAAGGTCGCTGCTAGCTATCGCTTTCTTTATATAGGCACTAGGCTAATCACTCAACTTACTGCGCGCTGGGCGTATTAATCTTGGCTACTTAAATATCACACGCGATTTTGCTTTACCAGGCCCGAAAACACAGATATGGCTCACAATTACCAAATATTACACACGACTACCACATATAACACATCACAACTAATTCTCAGGCTTTAGTATGGCCTAAACTAATATATCTTCATGAAAACTTTTCACATCCCAGAATGCTTCGCGCACATCGAAAATAATCTGCTTAGAAACAGGTAGGGGCGGGCGTCTCCTTTACCAGGCCCGAAAACACAGATATGGCTCACAATTATCAAATATTACACACGACTACCACATATAACACATCACAACTAATTCTCAGGCTTTATTATGGCCTAAACTAATATATCTTCATGAAAACTTTTCACATCCCAGAATACTTCGCGCACATCGAAAATAATGTGCCTAGAAACAAGTAGGGGGCGGGCGTCTCCTTTTCGGCCCCATCATATATATATATATATATACTGTTCAAAAAAAGAAACGCAACTTTTTTGGTGTTACTTTTATAAAAGATATTCGCTGATTGGACATCAGTCAACCTATTGACTGTGTCCACCTGGTCATTAACTTCTCGTGGTTACCTGAATTGTACTCACCTCATGATTTGTGAGGTCATGAAAGAGGTCAAGGTCAAAACAACATTTTTGACAATAACTCGTGACAGGTTCATGAGAATCCCGTGAAACTTACTGAACACAAAACTCTCTGACCATATTATTGAATGCCTATAAAAGATTGACACCTCTTGAATAAATTCAGTTGAAAATTCAATGCGCAAGTATGGCTCATCTCACTACAGAACAACGACTCATCATCTTTCTTTCTTTCTTTCTCTCTTTTGATTCCCTGGGCGCGAGTTATCCACTCTTTTGCCCTTTAGGGGACGATTTATTCACTCATACCCTTGAGCCAGATATGGGAGGTGAGGTGTGGGCTTTGTTTCAACCCCAAGGGAGCATCCTAGACTCAGCGGTATGGTACACCAGGCCCACTTTGGCGTGCGTGCGATACGAAGAGGTTTGATAGCTCTCTATCCGGTGCAGGGGGGTTATATCTCCGAGAAAAGACTGACACGAGCAATCAGTCACCGGCCATGGCACGAGCAGCCAGACAGCACACCGGCGCGGTGGCGAAGCCACCGCCACAATATGGCTGTCAAAAGTGGGCTTTCTTGCAACCCCAGGGAGCATCCTAGACTCAGAAGCATAATACACCAGTCCCACTTTGGAGTGTGTGCCATGTTCCGAGGTTTGATGGCTCTCTACCCTGCAAAGGGGGTTATATCTCCGAGACGAGGAGCGGTTTGGGCTTTGTTGCAACCCCAGGGAACCTCAAGTCAAGTAGCGGGGGTGCAATGCCACGAGAAAAGAGGTCCTCTACCCTGCAAAAGGGGGTTATACCTCCGAGACAAGAATGCGGTATCTGGCAGAACAGCCAGTCATCGTAGCGAACGTATCGAGGCGTAGGCGCAGCCAACGCCTTGCCTCTACCACAGCCGAACTGCATTAACAAGAAAAACCTGAACTGGCAGGACCCGGCAACCGGGACCACTCACAGTCTCGATCGGACACGGCAAGTCTGTTTACTTGTTTGTTAGTGGCGCAGCTGCGACCACGCCTCTACCACTGTCAAACGACGTTTTCTATACGGACACAGACACAAAGCTCTGCCTCTACTAAACTGAGAAGACCCGGAGGACGGGACCACGCACAGTCTCGAGAGGACAAAGGTCGCCAGACACGTACGACTCATCATCGTTGGACGTTTACAGACTGGACAGTCACAAAGTGTAGTGGACAGACAATTTAATGTAGTTAGAAGCACCATTAGTCGCCTTTGGAGGCGATTTCAAGAAACTGGCTCAGTGGCAGACCGGCCGCGCAGTGGAAGACCCAGAGTCACAACTCCTGCCGAAGACCGCTTCATACGGCTATGTCACCTCAGGAATCGACTTGTACCTGCGTCCTCCACAGTCCAGTCAATGTCAGCAGCTCGTCGAATTTCAGATCAAACGGTCAGGAACCGGCTGCACGACTCTGGTCTTTGGGCTAGAAGACCCTACAGAGGTCCTGTTCTTACGGACCGGCATCGCCAGATCCGACTGCAGTGGGCGAACCAGCATCGTTAATGGACCGTTGGGAATGACTGGAGACGGGTTTGGTTTAGTGATGAATCATTTTTCATGCTCCAGCGACACGATAGACGGCGAAGAGTTTACCGCAGAGTCCATGAGCGCTACGCCCAGAACAGCGTTGATGAGGCTCCTCCACATGGTAGTGGAGGTGTACTGATGTGGGGGGCGATGAACTTCATGGGAAGAAGTGACCTGGTGCAAGTTGAAGGACGCCTGAATGCCCAACGATACGTCGCTGAAATTCTTCGTCCTCACGTCCTTCCACTTCTAGCTGCACGAGGGTCGATTTTTCAGCAGGATACCGCTCGACCTCATGTGGCACAACTCACCACCCAGTTCCTCGCTGACAACAGCGTCCAGACCATTCCGTGGCCAGCCATGTCACCAGACATGAACCCCATAGAACACTTATGGGATGAACTCTACAGACAACTCCGCCAGCGAGACGTGGCTCCAGCCAATCTCCGACAGTTGTCTCTTGCACTGCAGGAAGAGTGGGAAGCCTTCCCACAACAACAGATCCAACGGCTAATCGGATCTATGTCAAGGAGATGTCGTTCTCTGATAGAGGCCAGAGGAGGCTATACACCTTACTGAAACGGAGGCCTCAGTCGCAAAGAATAAAAGTCCAAACCAAATTGAATGAACATCATTTCATTGTTAAAGTCTGAAAGTTTCTTCATGCCAAGATTGAAACATTAATTCCGTAAAATACAATTTTGGTACAAGTTTGAAATTTGGTGTCCATTACCACTGCAATAATGTTGCGTTTCTTTTTTTGAACAGTATATATATCAGGCGTCCCGAAAGCTCTGGTGTAACTTCAAACTTTAATATCTTTGGATGTACACATGATACGCGTAGAAGCAAACTGTACATGGCATTTAAAAACATAATTTATCAACATAATTTATCAAATGTTAACGCAATACCATTTAAGCTTTTAGGCTTAACGTAACTGCCATCTTTCAGTAAGATTATCCAACACGCAGTTAACTTTTATTTTACTTTCGCCATTTTCAATCAGTTAGAGTATCAACAAATACAAAAATAACAAAAAATTTTAACACTAGCATTTTTAAAATGTATAAATTATGCTTTTATATTGTTTTGTAGTGTACTTCTGCCATGTGTACATTCAAAGTTGTTACAGTTGCACAAAGACTTTAGGGACACCCTTATATGCAGTCGAACTGGGGCAGGGAATGAGAAACCGATTTTCCTTTCCATTACCCCTATCCTGATTTCTAGATGTGTAAGAAAGTTATACCAATGTGACAGGGTGGGCCGAGGTCGTAGGGTTACATATTCCGCGCCTTAATTTGTTGTCGTCCTGACAACACAATTATCTCTGGCTTCTCAGCCGTATTCTTTGTGATCGTCTCGGGTTGGAGGTCCCTAGCTGCTGTAAAGTATTCCAGCCTGGTTACGGGGTCATACTTTGTACATCTTCATCAGAGACTATAAGTTACAGTTAACATCAAAAGTCAAGACAGCAAGGTATACCACCTATTTTCAGAAAGTCACTTTTCGTATTTTTGTCTTCGCAAAACATTTTACATACATTGTTTAATAGGTGACCTATTTAGAAATTAAGTGGTGGAGTGGGTCAGAGCGCTAACTTCTAGAAGCAAAACCAGGAAGCCTCATACTCCACTCTACTCAGCTGTAAATGTGTACCTGACTGTGCTCTTGAGTTGGGGAAGGCAAAGGCAGCCCTTATTTTGATAATGCAGTCATTCAACCATCTAAAGAATGAGAGAAAGTTGAGATGGTTAAAATATTTACATTAAGAAATAACCAACAAGCATAACTAAACAGGCCTTAGGCTTAAACCAGCAGCAAAAATGAAGAATTTGGAGACAAACGAGAGCATGGACAAAAAGGATAGAAGATGGAGCTAGAGCTTCTAAAACCTCACAGGCGAGCAACAAATGTATTGCTATGCTCCATATGGAACAAAAATATTAATGGTTATTATTATTTTTGTAATAGTATTCAATGAAGCGCAAAAACACCATCATTTCTGTATTTCATTATTTGCGTCTATTTATTAATTTTACAATGTTCGTATTATATTTCTTTGTATGTTAGTTTAATCTCCGAACTGTTTATTATGTGCTTATTCTGAGATACATAGGAAGCTTCCACACTGGAAATTATATTTTGGGTTTCAATTTCACAGTTTTGTCTAAGTATGGGATAGCAGTCAGGTATTTCCTAAATCACTTTGGGACATTACTAAACAAGTTTGAAGCTACTTATGCTTGACAGTGCCAGCTTAGTTAAGTATACGTGTGTATATGTATGTAAACATTTGTTACAAAGACTAATGATGCTTGCTTTTTGGACGTTTATTGAAAGAATGTAACGGCATTTATATAAAATATTCACTCTGCTAGTGTGCTGAAAATGGAACTGTCTTTAAAAGATTGCTGTGGTAATTTTCTGCTCGTTTTCATTAAAAAAGTAGGTGATGTAATTTGCCACGAAATAAAGAAATTTAAGAAATATGGAATACTGTACTGCCTTTATCTTCAGATATACGACAACCTATAAACATTTGAATACTTCAGCGGAAAATGAGTTCATAAACAAAACTGACAATCTTTGTTGTTTATTATTTCTGTCTTTTTTTCATTTAGGTAAAAACACTGATCACACCAAAGAGAGTCACCATCATCATCGCTGTCATCTTCGTTGTCAACATCGCGGCTGTATCCCCAGTTTACTGTATCAGCGGTTATGTGATGAAATTTTCCTCAGTAAGGAATAAAACTATTCTGGGAATCATCTACAGTGATAATTGGGAAAGTGTAGATAAAGTTTCTCACACTTTAAACAACGTTCTTATCCCGTTTGGTGCCTTTATATCAGTCGTCGTCTGCACGGCTCATTTGATCTTTAATTTGAGAGTTAAAACAAAATGGAGAAAAAAGTCAGTTTCGAACGGGCAATCTGAAATTGTTTCCCGCCGCGACCAGAGAGTGACCAAAATGGTCACTATGTTCTCAATACTGTTTATTGTTTGTTTCTTCCCAGTTTGTGTATTTGTGGTTGCTATCCTTACAGAGCCTCAGTTATCAATGGAAGGCAAATTCAAAAATACTGTGATTGTTATATTTAGCGTGGGATTTGTTCTCGAGTCGATGAATTCAGCCATGAATATTTTTATTTATTATCACATGAGTGGAAAATACAGGTGTGTGTTTCGTCAGATTATTTTATGTCGATAGAACAGCCTTTTAAATTATTAACAGTCTGTTAATATGAACATACACGGAATTATTCTATTGTGGAAAACGCCGCAAAATTCATGATTGTGAACTCAATTTATTTCCAGTAGGCGGGGTACTATGGCTCTGAATTCGAAGCTTGATCCTCTTCTTCAAGTACCATGCCCGGTGATATGGGCGATCATGTCTCTCCACAACTTTCTATGCCCAGCACTATTTATCAATTCTGTTGTTGACTTCTTTATATGCCATCATGTCAAATTGTCCAGTACCTTCTCTCTTTGCTGTTCTCTAATTCGTTTTCGTTCAATCTTTCCTGTCGTCACGATATACAAGTGCTCCAGCTTTCTTCTTCTCATAACCTGCCCAAAGAAAGTGGTCTGCTACCTTCTAACATGAAGAATAAGTGACATGTGATAAGTAGAGCAATTTTCTTTAATAACACTTTACACACTATTGGAAATGTGTTTCTCAGCTGTTAACTCCCGGTACAAGAGCACAGGAATGCATGAAGGAGGCTTACTGTAACGGACCCAGCGACAGTGGTGATTTCATGCTCCATAGGGAGCGAAAAGGGACAGGAATTAATTGGCCACATTGGAGAATGATCTTCAAGCACAGTTACTAACATGTTACCGGAAGAATTTATTCCGAGGAAGTGTTGTCCTAGTATAGTATTATTTATTTAGTATACAACCATTTTCAAAAGACGTTGAATAAACTAAACATGAAGCACATTACACCGTCTTTCAATCACCCTCAGAGCAACCGGAAAACATAACGAAAGAAAGCATAGACCAACGTGTGACTTAATTAGTCAGTGTTTAGTAGGGAAATCTCAAAAAGTTGGGCTTGTATTTATATCAACGATTAGAAGGCTAGAGAGGCAATGCAAAAGTAATGCTCAATACTCAGTCGTGATGTATTATTGACAGTGATTGTTATATTTGGTTGTTCTTCTTGCTTCTGCCTTTCTTTCTAACGGTTCCCAAAATACAGGTACTATATAACTGAATGCCCCCTGTCGTTTCCAAGAGTATATGAAGAGGCAAAGAAAGAAAACGACTAATACAACCTTAGGCATCTCGTACAAGTCGACTAATGAGGTTTTATGTAATGAACGTTATAACTTGAGGTTTTATGTAATGAACATTATAACTTGAGGTTTTATGTAATGAACATTATAACTTGAGGTTTTATGTAATGAACATTATAACTTGAGGTTTTATGTAATGAACATTATAACTTGAGGTTTTATGTAATGAACATTATAACTTGAGGTTTTATGTAATGAACATTATAACTTGAGGTTTTATGTAATGAACATTATAACTTGAGGTTTTATGTAATGAACATTATAACTTGAGGTTTTATGTAATGAACATTATGTAATGAACATTATAACGTGAGGTTTTATGTAATGAACATTATAACTTGAGGTTTTATGTAATGAACATTATAACTTGAGGTTTTATGTAATGAACATTATAACTTGAGGTTTTATGTAATGAACATTAACTTGTATGTAATGAACATTATAACTTGAGGTTTTATGTAATGAACATTATAACTTGAGGTTTTATGTAATGAACATTATAACTTGAGGTTTTATGTAATGAACATTATAACTTGAGGTTTTATGTAATGAACATTATAACTTGAGGTTTTATGTAATGAACATTATAACTTGAGGTTTTATGTAATGAACATTATAAGGTTTGTATGTAATGAACATTTTGATGTAATGAACATTATAACTTGAGGTTTTATGTAATGAACATTATAACTTGAGGTTTTATGTAATGAACATTATATAAAACCTCAAGTTATAATGTAACTTGAGGTTTTATGTAATGAACATTATAACTTGAGGTTTTATGTAATGAACATTATAACTTGAGGTTTTATGTAATGAACATTATAACTTGAGGTTTTATGTAATGAACATTATAACTTGAGGTTTTATGTAATGAACATTATAACTTGAGGTTTTATGTAATGAACATTATAACTTGAGGTTTTATGTAATGAACATGAACATTATAACTTGAGGTTTTATGTAATGAACATTATAACTTGAGGTTTTATGTAATGAACATTATAACTTGAGGTTTTATGTAATGTAACATTAAACTTGAGGTTTTATGTAATGAACATTATAACTTGAGGTTTTATGTAATGAACATTATAACTTGAGGTTTTATGTAATGAACATTATAACTTGAGGTTTTATGTAATGAACATTATAACTTGAGGTTTTATGTAATGAACATTATAACTTGAGGTTTTATGTATGTTATAACTTGAGGTTTTATGTAATGAACATTATAACTTGAGTTTTATGTAATGAACATTATAACTTGAGGTTTTATGTAGGTTTTATGTAATGAACATTATAACTTGAGGTTTTATGTAATGAACATTATAACTTGAGGTTTTATGTAATGAACATTATAACTTGAGGTTTTATGTAATGAACATTATAACTTGAGGTTTTATGTAATGAACAGGTTTTATGTAATGAACATTATAACTTGAGGTTTTATGTAATGAACATTATAACTTGAGGTTTTATGTAATGAACATTATAACTTGAGGTTTTATGTAATGAACATTATAACTTGAGGTTTTATGTAATGAACATTATAACTTGAATGTAATGAACATTATAACTTGAGGTTTTATGTAATGAACGTTATAACTTGAGGTTTTATGTAATGAACGTTATAACTTGAGGTTTTATGTAATGAACATTATAACTTGAGGTTTTATGTAATGAACATTATAACTTGAGGTTTTATGTAATGAACATTATAACTTGAGGTTTTATGTAATGAACATTATAACTTGAGGTTTTATGTAATGAACATTATAACTTGAGGTTTTATGTAATGAACATTATAACTTGAGGTTTTATGTAATGAACATTATAACTTGAGGTTTTATGTAATGAACATTATAACTTGAGGTTTTATGTAATGAACATTATAACTTGAGGTTTTATGTAATGAACATTATAACTTGAGGTTTTATGTAATGTTCATTACATAAAACCTCAAGTTATAATGTTCATTACATAAAACTTGAGGTTTTATGTAATGAACATTATAACTTGAGGTTTTATGTAATGAACATTATAACTTGAGGTTTTATGTAATGAACATTATAACTTGAGGTTTTATGTAATGAACATTATAACTTGAGGTTTTATGTAATGAACATTATAACTTGAGGTTTTATGTAATGAACATTATAACTTGAGGTTTTATGTAATGAACATTATAACTTGAGGTTTTATGTAATGAACATTATAACTTGAGGTTTTATGTAATGAACATTATAACTTGAGGTTTTATGTAATGAACATTATAACTTGAGGTTTTATGTAATGAACATTATAACTTGAGGTTTTATGTAATGAACATTATAACTTGAGGTTTTATGTAATGAACATTATAACTTGAGGTTTTATGTAATGAACATTATAACTTGAGGTTTTATGTAATGAACATTATAACTTGAGGTTTTATGGTTTTATGTAATGAACATTATAACTTGAGGTTTTATGTAATGAACATTATAACTTGAGGTTTTATGTAATGAACATTATAACTTGAGGTTTTATGTAATGAACATTATAACTTGAGGTTTTATGTAATGAACATTATAACTTGAGGTTTTATGTAATGAACATTATAACTTGAGGTTTTATGTAATGAACATTATAACTTGAGGTTTTATGTAATGAACATTATAACTTGAGGTTTTATGTAATGAACATTATAACTTGAGGTTTTATGTAATGAACATTATAACTTGAGGTTTTATTGGCCTTATGTAATGAACATTATAACTTGAGGTTTTATGTAATGAACATTATAACTTGAGGTTTTATGTAATGAACATTATAACTTGAGGTTTTATGTAATGAACATTATAACTTGAGGTTTTATGTAATGAACATTATAACTTGAGGTTTTATGTAATGAACATTATAACTTGAGGTTTTATGTAATGAACATTATAACTTGAGGTTTTATGTAATGAACATTATAACTTGAGGTTTTATGTAATGAACATTATAACTTGAGGTTTTATGTAATGGAGGTTTTATGTAATGAACATTATAACTTGGTGTTTTATTTAATGAACATTCTAATTTGCGGTTTTATGTAATGAACATTATGACTTGAGGTTTTATGTAAGGAACATTATAACTTGAGGTTCTATGTAATGAACACTATAACTTGAGGTTTTATGTAATGAACATTATAACTTGAGAGTAATGAACATTTTATGTAATGAACATTATAACTTGAGGTTTTATGTAATGAACATTATAACTTGAGGTTTTATGTAATGAACATTATAACTTGAGGTTTTATGTAATGAACATTATAACTTGAGGTTTTATGTAATGAACATTATAACTTGAGGTTTTATGTAATGAACATTATAACTTGAGGTTTTATGTAATGAACATTATAACTTGAGGTTTTATGTAATGAACATTATAACTTGAGGTTTTATGTAATGAACATTATAACTTGAGGTTTTATGTAATGAACATTATAACTTGAGGTTTTATGTAATGAACATTATAACTTGAGGTTTTATGTAATGAACATTATAACTTGAGGTTTTATGTAATGAACATTATAACTTGAGTATAACTTGAGGTTTTATGTAACGAACATTATAACTTGAGGTTTTATGTAATGAACATTATACCTTGAGGTTTTATGTAATGAACATTTTATGTAATGAACATATAACTTGAGGTTTTATGTAATGAACATTATAACTTGAGGTTTTATGTAATGAACATTATAACTTGAGGTTTTATGTAATGAACATTATAACTTGAGGTTTTATGTAATGAACATTATAACTTGAGGTTTTATGTAATGAACATTATAACTTGAGTTTTATGTAATGAACATTATAACTTGAGGTTTTATGTACATTATAACTTGAATGTAAACTATGAGGTTTTATGTAATGAACGTTATAACTTGAGGTTTTATGTAATGAACGTTATAACTTGAGGTTTTATGTAATGAACATTATAACTTGAGGTTTTATGTAATGAACATTATAACTTGAGGTTTTATGTAATGAACATTATAACTTTGAGGTTTTATGTAATGAACATTATAACTTGAGGTTTTATGTAATGAACATTATAACTTGAGGTTTTATGTAATGAACATTATAACTTGAGGTTTTATGTAATTTATAACTTGAGGTTTTTTGATGTAATGAACATTATAACTTGAGGTTTTTGATGTAATGAACATTATAAACTTGAGGTTTTATGTAATGAACATTATAACTTGAGGTTTTATGTAATGAACATTATAACTTGAGGTTTTATGTAATGAACATTATAACTTGAGGTTTTATGTAATGAACATTATAACTTGAGGTTTTATGTAATGAACATTATAACTTGAGGTTTTATGTAATGAACATTATAACTTGAGGTTTTATGTAATGAACATTATAACTTGAGGTTTTATGTAATGAACATTATAACTTGAGGTTTTATGTAATGAACATTATAACTTGAGGTTTTATGTAATGAACATTATAACTTGAGGTTTTATGTAATGAACATTATAACTTGAGGTTTTATGTAATGAACATTATAACTTGAGGTTTTATGTAATGAACATTATAACTTGAGGTTTTATGTAATGAACATTATAACTTGAGGTTTTATGTAATGAACATTATAACTTGTAATGAACATTATAACTTGAGGTTTTATGTAATGAACATTATAACTTGAGGTTTTTATGTAATGAACATTATAACTTGAGGTTTATAACTTGAGGTAATGTAAACATTATAACTTGAGGTTTTATGTAATGAACATTATAACTTGAGGTTTTATGTAATGAACATTATAACTTGAGGTTTTATGCATAAAACCTCAAGTTGTAAGGAACAGTATAAGGTGAGGTTTTATGTAATGAACATTATAAGGTGGGGTTTTATGTAATGAACATTATAACTTGAGGTTTTATGTAATGAACATTATAACTTGAGGTTTTATGTAATGAACATTATAACTTGAGGTTTTATGTAATGAACATTATAACTTGAGGTTTTATGTAATGAACATTATAACTTGAGTAATGAACATTTAACTTGTTTTATGTATGAATATTATAACTTGAGGTTTTATGTAATGAACATTATAACTTGAGGTTTTATGTAATGAACATTATATAACTTGAGGTTTTATGTAATGAAATGAACATTATAACTTGAGGTTTTTATGTATTATAACTTGAGGTTTTATGTAATGAACATTATAACTTGAGGTTTTATGTAATGAACATTATAACTTGAGGTTTATGTAATGAACATTATAACTTGAGGTTTTATGTAATGAACATTATAACTTGAGGTTTTATGTAATGAACATTATAACTTGAGGTTTTATGTAATGAACATTATAACTTGAGGTTTTATGTAATGAACATTATAACTTGAGGTTTTATGTATGAACATTATAACTTGAGGTTTTATGTAATGAACATTATAACTTGAGGTTTTTATGTAATGAACATTATAACTTGAGGTTTTATGTAATGAACATTATAACTTGAGGTTTTATGTAATGAACATTATAACTTGAGGTTTTATGTAATGAACATTATAACTTGAGGTTTTATGTAATGAACATTATAACTTGAGGTTTTATGTAATGAACATTATAACTTGAGGTTTTATGTAATGAACATTATAACTTGAGGTTTTATGTAATGAACATTATAACTTGAGGTTTTATGTAATGAACATTATAACTTGAGGTTTTATGTTTATAACTGAGGTTTATATGAACATTATAACTTGAGGTTTTATGTAATGAACATTATAACTTGAGGTTTTATGTAATGAACATTATAACTTGAGGTTTTATGTAATGAACATTATAACTTGAGGTTTTATGTAATGAACATTATAACTTAACAGAATGTATCGTGCATGGCAGGTAATCTAACCTAACTGTGCATATTACGTTTAAAACTCTTGTGTAAAACCAGATGATTTCGTTCATAAAATAATTCATCATCTTCATCTCATAATCATCATCATCATTGTCACGAGAGGGTTGATTGTTATTTAAATTATAAAGTATCCTGGACACAAAGTTATATCAGGTGATACCAGGATAGCGCCAGATAAGTATCTGGTCTTATAAGTAATACCCCCTTCTCTGAAAATGTGTATGGACATCAAAGGTAGGATCAAGCTGTATAAGTTCCTAGAGAAGATTGTAATGTATTACTCTAAGTTCCTACATGCTCCTCTCAAGATCTTCCTCTGTTAGTATTAATAGCTCTGCTAGGGGTATTAACTAACTATCTACCAACAAGAACTGTAACTTAACTTAAATAATTTAGGTAAGTCTGCTGGTAAATATTTACAATTTATTTTTACAAGTATTTCTTTTCTGAGTGAAAATCTTTCACTGAACTTAAAATATAATTACAACATTAAATAAATAAAACACTTGAAAAAATGGTTCCACATTATATATATATATATATATATATATATATATATATATATATATATATATATATATATATAATATATATATATATATATATAAATATATAATATATATATATATATATATATATATATATATATATATATATATATATATCTTGTTCCTTAATATGTAGGAATGTTCTTCTATCCTGGCCGAATTCACTCTGGTTGTAGACTGACTTTATATTATGATTAATACTCTTCACAGTTTCTGTATTATCGTTAATTACTGACCAGGACGTTGCCTATCTAAAAACACTCAAGTTTCATCATTTTATGTAATATATTGTGGTGCTTCTGCGATAAATACGACAGTAGCCTTGTGTGGCTACTTAGCTTCAATTTTTGATTTTGTAGTCTGTTCCACCCCTGGTCTGGCAGGAAACTGTGTCTCCTCCAGGCATTAGGTTCTGAGTAACTGTTCCTCCAAAATTAAAGGGCGCTCGCACCACTAGCTTCTATAGTAGAGTCTGGCTCCTTAAGGTGGAAGTTAATTGCAGGATGCAACCTGAAATATATTTAATTTCACCACTATATTGCCTATCTCTATCCCTTTATCACAGAAGTAGAAGATGAGAGATAGTTTCAGAAGACAGAGTTCAGATAGACGCACAGGTCATATCAATCAGCAATAACACAATCCAGTTCACTGTGAATATTTCTTTCTCAAATTGCTTGGTTATAGCTATCTGTCCATGAATCGCCTCTATACATTTATTAGGTCTTGTGTAAAATATTAAGTAATATCTCAAACAATACAGTAAAACAATTCCGTTCATCCTTCCATATGTTCCTGGTGGGTGGTGCATTCCTTCAAGAAATTATTCTTTAAATACTTTTCTAAAAATATAGACACACTTTCGCTACCATTCTCAAATTATTTGAATATTTACTGGCTTGGTTTGCCTCCATAATTTACACAGTAGTTCAAAACACATCTACACACTTCCTAACGCACAATTTAATTCATTAATAAGAAATATATATATATATATATATGTGTGTGTGACAGGGGCTAGGTGTGCCTCACACCCAAGACCCGTGCACTAAGAAAATTTATAAAGGATCTAATGACAGGGGTTGCAATTATTGGTTGCTTGCAACCCTCTCAGCAGCAGACTTAACAATTCAAGCAACCCAACGCCTTATGCAGATCAACATTTAATTCTACCGAACAGAACCGAACACCAAACAAACAATCAAACAAACACCCAGTCAGTGTTCATAGACTGTGTGCTCAAGGCATTTAGCCTACACTCTGGTGTCTAATTTCGTTTCTCTCTCGTCTGGGCTGATACTAGGATAGGCCGCTGCTGGCCCTCACACGCTTTATATAGACCAGGTCGAATCACTCACTTTACTGCGCGCTAGGCGTATTGATATGGCCGCATAAACAACACTCGCGATTATTTGCTTTAGAAGGCATGAAAACACAGATTTACACAACTAGAGCAAAAACACAACTACTTTGTAGACGTTATTATGGCCTTGCAACAAATCTTCTTCTCGAAGATAATGGGGTGAAAAGGCACTAAACCACAGAGACAATATGACTGCCCAGATGGGGCCAGCGCCGAGAACGACAGATCTCAAGATGGCGCTGTCACATATTCCCCGCCTGATTTTGTTGTCGTCCCGACAACTACAGTAAATCAGGCACCTCAGTCATATTCCCCAAATCTGGAGGATCACCTTTTCCTTCACTTCATCTCAGGTCATTACCGGTGACTCTAATGCTCGGACTCGCTCTGTCTGTTCGTTGGATGATATATGGACCCCCTGTCATTGTGGGAGCACGAACTACAACGTACTCGTCTTCTGACCACATATCACGAATCTCGGATCTCTCAGCGTTGTGCATTCTCTTCTTCACCATTTCTCCGACCTGTAGTGGAGTAGAACACGACAGCTTGTCACATCTCTCTTTCCGGACTGCTGCAAAACTCTGCAACGGTGGCTCTGCTCTTACGTGCGCCCCTCGTAGCCTGGAACCGTGTCCTTCAACGAGTTTTAGATGAGTCTCCTCCTCTAAATGTCGACCACTTTTCCTGGCGCCCTTATGGTGACAGTTGCCACGGCCATCTCTTGGCTTGCACTGTGACGGCAATCTAGATGTGTTGGTACGCCTAGAGAGGGCGCTCTTTGATGGACAAACCGATATCAAATGGTCCGGGGACTTACAATGGAAACATCGCTTAGGAAGCGGGCCCTGGGGACACTTGGCTGCCATGTGGTTCGAAAGGTCTCCACAGTTGAAGCATCTTATTTTCCAAGGCTTCCTCGGTGTCCTGGGTCGCCTCCTGCTACCCTTACATCCCTGGCCGCCTTTGACTTTCTTCCCTGCAATAAGCACCTCACACTCCGGTCGACCACCAACCATCTTTATCTTTGAGTCATTCTGCTCCCCTTCTGTAACCTGACTCCCAGCCGCAGAGGGGTCTAGTTTAACGCCTGTGGACATCGATTCTGTACGTGGCCTAGTTCTCTGCATCTAAAACAACGAACTGTTTTGGTATGTCTCCCCTGCTCCTGAGACATCGCATCAATTTTAGCCTCTAATTGAGCCACCTGTGCTCTCAGCCGCTCTACTTCTGTGTTTAATGCATGCGTATCTGACACAGTCTCTGTTCTTGCCACTTCAACACTGGCAACACCAGCCCCCAAAGCTGCTTCGACACTGGCAACACCAGCCCCAGAAGTGGGTTCAGTCTCCAAAAACCGTAGGGCATAGTCCCTCACCGACGTGAACGATGCTGTAGGCTCCTTGATAATCATTTCCTTTGCAAGCTTTCTTAGTAGGTCATCTCTCAGACAAGCAGCAAACTGGTCACGAAGAAAGGATGGCGCCAAAGGAGTGACGTTGTTCTGCTTTTGTGCCCTTACAACACTTTCAAACACCTCGTGAATGCGATGGGAGAATTCCCAAAGAGACTCCCTTGCACCTTGCCGGGTAGAGTAGAATGCGGCCATTACTTCTGGGATGCTCCGACGCTCCAAATACACCCTAAGAATGGAATGTAGCATTGCTTCTGGGTCACCGTCATCAGCCTGAATCCTCAGCTCCCTGCGGACACTTGGGGTCACACTGTCAAGGATAACATCTGCCTAGTCCTCTTTACTCATCATCCCTACTCTCCAGGCAGCTTTCACCTCTCTGACATATTCCTCGGCCGTAGGACCAGTGCGCTCCCCAAAGCACCGCACTCTCTTGAGAGTAGGTGTAGTGAAATTGACAGAGATACAACGGTAAAATACCTCCAAGGATAACATATAAGGATTAAAAAAAACCTAATGCGTAGGCTGCTGATGTACATGATCGCCCAGACCGCGGGTCATCACCCTCCATAAAAATTGACTCGCTAGACAGGAGGGGAACGGCGGATCAAAAAAGGAAAAAAATATGACTGGAAAGATTGCGTGAGACTGGAAAGGCTAAGGAGACGCAATTGGGGGGGAAACGGAGAAAAGTCACGTTTCCCAAGTTGACATAAAAAGTAAGCAACTCGACAGAAGGGACCATAGATATGTTACGCCACAGTCATTTATTGGACGCTTTTGCGCGATACCAAGGCCTTGATTTTGAATTCAGCGGCTAAACGCAGATGTTAGGAATATTACAAAAATTAAAAAGTATTTTTTTCTTAATATTAATGTTAGGAATATAAAAATTAGCTGGCCGGATGGCCTATTCTGAGCAGTGAACAAATATGTTCTTAATTTTACAGACGGATAGATAATATTGAAGATAATGACAAAAGACAGTGTTATTCACATCATCGACAGACTGTATTGAATCTAAAAGTGTCGCTAATTGTATAAAAAAACACGACCTTGAGACGCAGGTGTTCAAATCTACGTAGTATGGAAGAGAAGGGATATTGTGGTGGCTGTGTCTAAAAATAACTTTTAACGACAAAATTTTGGAGGGGAGAGAAAGGTTGGTTCAAAAATCGAGTACATTTTTGTAGAAACACAAGTAGAGACGGACAGACTAACAGATAACCATCCATACTTGACTGAAGCATGACTGAAATGACTTTAGGGTAGGAAATTTGAATTTAAAATAAACCTAGGCAGTGATTGGCCACAGACAATCATATTATTAGCGCTCAGAGCGCAAGTGGGGCCATTCTTCAATAGTTGTTCAGTGATAGACACAGATTTTAAAGTGTGGTGATTTCCATATGAAAGAAAGTGAAATAAATTCAGGGACGCCATACTATAGCCAGCAGCTCAGCTGAGTTTTGCTAGCATTTCTGTGTTATTTATTCATAATCTGGTAAGATTGAAATTATTTCTTTGTATGAATATTGTTTAATGTTCGAGTGATTTGATACTGCCATATCGAAATCTAGCCTTACAAACAAGTAGGGATTTGCTCTAGACCCCCCGCCCAGTTCAGGGTCTAGGGACCAACAATATATATATAAACTCCAGCAAGGATTATGCAAGACAGATCAAGTGTTGAGAATAATGAAACATATTACCTATCCTCTTTTAGGGCAGAAAACTAATAAATATTTTTCAGAATCTATAGTCTGGGAGGATCTATCTGATGTAAAACCACCATGGTAAATGTGCTGTTTGGTCAGAGAGATCTGACCTGTCTGTATGATGTGGTTGTTGTGTCAGTGTTGTGTCCAGACGTGGGTAGAGAATAGATTTTGACACATGGCCCATACTTTGATTGCAGAGCTGTGAGTTTCTGTTGTCAACAAAGCAGTGTCTATTCAGTTGGTGACTTTACTCGAGTGTATCTGTGCAGTACTTGTGACAGAGACCACCATTATTGCCCGCCAGCACGGAGAGGTGGGACCACCTGATTTCAGCACCAGAGCTACAACTACAAGATGAGTGAGCCTCTGGTCTGCTGGACATTCACCAACGCTGTGTAGTTACTAATACCCCCATAAAAATTCCCACCATTTTCTGGACACTGTGTAGTCAATATAGACAGGTGTGATGAGGCCACCCCAACAGCACAAACATTAACTATCCTCCCAAGTAGATGACTACTAGAACATTTTAATAAAACTAACTGGTATAGTACATATATATGTACACTATTGCATTTATGATATAATATTCCATGCATTTCTTTCATAATCTCTAAATCCTTTTAAGTTCTGGTCAACCTAAAAAATTGATCCAGAACAAAATAAATGTAATATAATTCTATCAAAAAATTTTACACACGTGAGTTAGTTCAGTGTATTTTAACATTTATTATATTATTAGTCTTGTTAAATATCTGTGGGTATATCTATAACCTATTACACCACACTACATATCATAACCCTAGACACTTTACGTAGCCACATTCATTAAAAAAAAAATTTAAGTGTGAGGTCGTAGTGGTAGCAAGAAAGGCCTTCTGACAATTCTCAACTACATTTTATCTCAGGAGCCTTCACAGCTGGCCTCATACAATTACATTTAGTAATATCAACATCATACAATACCATCAAACACCACTACATAAATTGGGGTCTTGTCCAGGGATAATTAGCCCAACAGTAATATTAGGATCTCCTGGTGGGAGAAATAAAAGTAGGGAAATAAATTGTAAAATTCCCTTTAAAATTAAAAGTGTCCCTGCAGATAAAAGTTGGTGAATCTTCACAGCCAGTAATAATTAATTAGTTAACTGGTTAGTTAGAATTAGTTAGACTATAGTCATAAGAAGTACTTAGTGTATTTACTGGTTAGAGATTTATCTTGTATATTATTATATTGTCTAAAAAGTATGGCGGAGCTGGCAAAATTTAGATCAGCTGCTGTGCTCACCGCGAAGGAGATGGGAATGGATGGTCAAATTTTAATTCAATATGTAACGGCTGAATGTGATAAATATATTGAACGGGAAGAAAGGAGATTAGAAAAAGAGGCTGAAAGAACATTAGAGGCTGAAAGGTTAGCTGAAGAGAAGAGGTTACAAATTGAGGCTGATAGAGAAATTAAGAGGCTGCAGATTGAGGCAGAAGAAAAAACGACAGCAAAGGGAGGCAGAAGAAAAACGACAGCAAAGGGAGGCAGAAGAAAAAAGGTTGACTGCCGAAAGGGAGGCAGAAGATAGAAGGTTGCAAAGGGAGCACGAATTACGACTAAGGGAGCTGGAATTACAAGGCCAGGCTCCTGAAAATGGTGCCAGCCCTTTTGCCTCAGATGCTACGCCCAGTCTGGGAGCCTCAAACTCCGCTATGGGGTTTCATTTAGACCATTTTGTTGAAAAAGACGATGACATAGAGGGGTACCTAGGACGTTTTGAGTTATTAGCTACTACATATGGGTTAGAGAGAGAGAGAGGTGGAGCTTAAAGCTATCACAGGGATTGAGAGGTACTTCTTATGAAGTATTTGCCAAAATGAACAGGGAAGACCAAGACAATTATGACATGTTAAAGCAGGCTTTGTTATTAAGGTACGAGAAGAATGGTGAATTTTATCGTAAGAAATTTAGAAATGCCAAACTGTTGTCTGGGGAGACATACCACCAATTCTCGGCTAGACTAGAAACCTATTTGGAGAAATGGACGGCTCTGGGGAAGACCCAAGATCTTAAAGAAATGATCATGATTGAGCAATTGAGAGAGTCCATGGCTCCAGACATGAGAAAATTTCTCATGGAACAAGGTGCAGAGAAGTTGGGGGAAATTTTAAATGTTGCTGAGAGGTATCAGGCAGCCCAGGCAGAGGTAAGTGGTGCTAAAAAGAAGCACATAGACAATTTTAAAGCTCCACAGCAATTTAATAAATTTGATAATAGAGAGCAGGGAAATAAAGGTAGGACAAACTTTGAGCGGCCAAGAAATGACTATCGCGACAGAAACTCACAGTTCAATGACCAAAAGTTCAATGAAAGAAAACCGTTGAACCAAGGAAAAAGATGGTGTAAATGGTGCAAGAAGGATAACCATAACACCGAATTTTGTAGAAGGAAACCTTCAAACATTGCTGCAATGAAATCGGGGACGCAAAGATTAAAGGTTAATCCTAAGGGACAACAGGAACCTTATCACCCCCCAGTTTGTGAGGATGTTATTTGTAATGGGGTCACCATAAGGTGCCTTTATGATACAGGTTTGGATTATGATTCAGTTGTGAAGTCTAGCCTAGTGGACCCAAGTCAGTATACCACAGAAACAGTGGAAATACAAGGGGCGACTAAGGACATACCACTCATGACACTTCCCATCGCAAGGATAACGGTGAAAACTCGCTATGTGGAAGGAGAAATCAGAGCAGCAGTGATAGATGAACCAATCTACCCTCTGATATTGGGGTGTAGATACGTCTTCTTGGGGAATCCCGAGAAACCGGTGATCATGGCGACAGTGCAGACCAGGTCACAGAAGAAGGAGGAAGAAGGTGAACCTATAAATGCTCATCCAGAGGAGATGAGGAAGGCGCAGGCTGAGGATAGGACACTCAAGCCATGTTTTAAAAAATTGCCCAAATGCCACACACCTCCGAGCAAGGGGGAATATTTCATGAAGAACAAACTCTTATACAGGAAGGCCGGAACTGGAACAAATGGTCACAACCAGCTGGTTCTTCCCACTTCATAGAGAGATAAAGTGATGGAACTCGGGCATGCGATTCCCTTCAGTGGTCACATGGGGATCAGCGCCACAGGACAGCGTATAGCTTGTCATTACTTCTGGCCAGGGATAACGGAGGATATAAAAAGATATGTCAAATCCTGCCCAGAATGTCAAAGGGTAGCTCCAAAGCACTGGACTGCTCCTGCAACTCTAGGGGAAATGCCCATAGTGGGAACACCTTTTGAGAGGGTTGCAGTGGATATTGTAGGACCTCTCACTCGGACCAAGAGGAGGAACAGTTACATCCTTACTCTGGTGGACACTTGTTCTATGTGGGGAGAGGCGGTAGCCCTGCCATCAATTGATTCAAAACATGTAGCAGAGGCACTACTTACAATATTTACCCGATTAGGATTCCCGCATCAAATCTTGACGGATAATGGTTCTCAGTTCAAGGGGAAACTAACGGAAGAAGTTTTTAAGCTATTTCAAGCCAGACACTTTCATTGTAGTCCGTACCATCCACAAGGGAACGGCCAGGTAGAGAGGTTCAACGGGACTCTCATTTCTATCCTGAGAAAGCTGGCACACGAAAAACCGGATCTGTGGGATCAATTCCTGCCCGCCGCATTGTTTGCGTACCGGGAGGTACCACATAGTTCAACCGGGATGGCTCCCGCAACTCTGCTATTTGGGAGGCCAATAAAAGGTCCATTAGAAGCTCTATTAAGGACCTGGACAGATGAGAAGGCGGAAGAGACTGTTACCTCATCGTATCACTACGTGAACGAACTGACCACTCGTTTGAAAGCTGGATGGAAACTGGCAAATGATAATTTGAAGCAAGCCAGGAAGAAACATGCAGCATATTTTAATAGGAAGGCAAAGGACAGGGAACTGGCAGTCGGAGAGAAGGTGCTGCTTCTACTACCCGGAAGCCAGAATAAATTACAAATTGGTTGGCAAGGTCCATATACGGTTCTAGAGAAGGTGTCTAGAACAAACTATAAAATTGACAAAAAGGGGAAGGAGAAAGTTTATCATGTAAACTTATTAAAGAAGTATCTGGACAGACCACTCCAGGAAAGCACCCCCTTATTGACCTTGGCTATTGCAACCCAGATGCAAAAAGAACCACTCACCTCACATGAATACCCATTACATCCTTGTGAAACAGCAGCACAGGTAAAAGTCAGCAAGCACCTGACTAAAAACCAGAGGGAGAGAGTTCAACAGGTTCTGGAGGAACATACAGATGTATTAACAGATAAACCAGGCCATACAAATTTGCTACAGTATGACATGAAACTGGTAGACGCAAACCCAATCTGTATGAGAGCCTATTCTATTCCGTTCGCGAAGGAGAAGGCATTGAAGGAAGAAAATAGAGTATTTGTTGAAGGAGGGGATTATTTCGCACAGTGAATCATCTTTTAGTTCTAGTGTCGTTTTGTTGAGAAAACCGTCTGGGGAACACAGACTGTGCATAGATTACAGGAAACTGAATGCTGTCACAGAAGGACAAGTGGATCCATTACCAGACACAAAACAGTTATTTGCCAGACTGAACAAGGCAAAATACTTTTCAAAGGTGGATCTTAGTAAAGGCTATTACCAGATCCCAGTGAAGCCTGAAGTGAGACCTTATTTGGCTTTTAGCACTTCGGATGGACATTATGAATTCAATATGCTACCATTCGGACTGAAAAATGCTCCGAGTGTGTTTTCAAGGATGATGCGCAAATTGTTGGATCCCCTGAATAACCCGTGTATCACGAATTTCATGGATGATATTCTCGTCGCCACAGAGACATTTGAAGGACACATTGAAGCTCTGGAGATGTTGTTTGATAGACTTCGGGAGGCGAACTTAACTGCTAGGCCAACAAAATGTTGTATTGGATGCAAAGAGTTGGAATTCTTGGGACACACTGTGTATCAGGGTAATATGACCCCTGATCCTAAGAATTTGGAAAAACTGCAGAGAGCACCTAGGCCACAAACAAAAAAAGACGTGCGATCATTCGTGTCGTTATGCGGATTTTATCAGAAATACATCAAAAATTTTAACGCTATATGTGCTCCTCTGACTGATCTGACTCGCAAGGGACTTCCAGATAAAATTATTTGGACTGCACAATGTGAACTAGCGTTCCAAGAGTTAAAGGAAAAACTCACTAGCAAGCCTATTCTCAAACTGCCTGATTTGACACAGGACTTTGTCTTAAGAACCGATGCAAGTAATGTAGGACTCGGAGGGGCTTTGTTGCAAAGATCATCTTCACCTGATGGGGAACTGAAACCAGTCGCTTATGCAAGCCGCAAATTGAATAAGGCGGAACAAGGATACTCCACAAGCGAAAAAGAATGTTTAGCGTTAATATGGGCAATAAAGAAGTTTCAAATCTATCTGTATGGTAGGACTTTTGTGGTGGAGACGGACCATCAGCCTCTCGTGTTCTTGTCTCAGGCTAAGCATGAAAACGCAAGATTGCTGAGGTGGTCTTTAATGCTTCAACCTTATCAGTTTAGTATCCAATATATCCCAGGCAAATTGAATGTCGGTGCAGATTTCCTCAGTCGGCACCCCTGTGATCAAAATTAGAGTAGCGGCAGACGTGAGGAGTAATTTTACCTATGTGTATCGCTGGTTTTGGAACTTGCCATAGGCATGTTTTCAAGTGGGGAGATGTGTAGTGAAATTGACAGAGATACAACGGTAAAATACCTCCAAGGATAACATATAAGGATAAAAAAAAAACCTAATGCGTAGGCTGCTGATGTACATGATCGCCCAGACCGCGGGTCATCACCCTCCATAAAAATTGACTCGCTAGACAGGAGGGGAACGGCGGATCAAAAAAGGAAAAAAATATGACTGGAAAGATTGCGTGAGACTGGAAAGGCTAAGGAGACGCAATTGGGGGGGGAAACGGAGAAAAGTCACGTTTCCCAAGTTGACATAAAAAGTAAGCAACTCGACAGAAGGGACCATAGATATGTTACGCCACAGTCATTTATTGGACGCTTTTGCGCGATACCAAGCCCTTGATTTGAATTCAGCGGCTAAACGCAGATGTTAGGAATATTACAAAAATTAAAAAGTATTTTTTTCTTAATATTAATGTTAGGAATATAAAAATTAGCTGGCCGGATGGCCTATTCTGAGCAGTGAACAAATATGTTCTTAATTTTACAGACGGATAGATAATATTGAAGATAATGACAAAAGACAGTGTTATTCACATCATCGACAGACTGTATTGAATCTAAAAGTGTCGCTAATTGTACAAAAAAACACGACCTTGAGACGCAGGTGTTCAAATCTACGTAGTATGGAAGAGAAGGGATATTGTGGTGGCTGTGTCTAAAAATAACTTTTAACGACAAAATTTTGGAGGGGAGAGAAAGGTTGGTTCAAAAATCGAGTACATTTTTGTAGAAACACAAGTAGAGACGGACAGACTAACAGATAACCATCCATACTTGACTGAAGCATGACTGAAATGACTTTAGGGTAGGAAATTTGAATTTAAAATAAACCTAGGCAGTGATTGGCCACAGACAATCATATTATTAGCGCTCAGAGCGCAAGTGGGGCCATTCTTCAATAGTTGTTCAGTGATAGACACAGATTTTAAAGTGTGGTGATTTCCATATGAAAGAAAGTGAAATAAATTCAGGGACGCCATACTATAGCCAGCAGCTCAGCTGAGTTTTGCTAGCATTTCTGTGTTATTTATTCATAATCTGGTAAGATTGAAATTATTTCTTTGTATGAATATTGTTTAATGTTCGAGTGATTTGATACTGCCATATCGAAATCAAGCCTTACAAACAAGTAGGGATTTGCTCTAGACCCCCCGCCCAGTTCAGGGTCTAGGGACCAACAATATATATATAAACTCCAGCAAGGATTATGCAAGACAGATCAAGTGTTGAGAATAATGAAACATATTACCTATCCTCTTTTAGGGCAGAAAACTAATAAATATTTTTCAGAATCTATAGTCTGGGAGGATCTATCTGATGTAAAACCACCATGGTAAATGTGCTGTTTGGTCAGAGAGATCTGACCTGTCTGAATGATGTGGTTGTTGTGTCAGTGTTGTGTCCAGACGTGGGTAGAGAATAGATTTTGACACATGGCCCATACTTTGATTGCAGAGCTGTGAGTTTCTGTTGTCAACAAAGCAGTGTCTATTCAGTTGGTGACTTTACTCGAGTGTATCTGTGCAGTACTTGTGACAGAGACCACCATTATTGCCCGCCAGCACGGAGAGGTGGGACCACCTGATTTCAGCACCAGAGCTACAACTACAAGATGAGTGAGCCTCTGGTCTGCTGGACATTCACCAACGCTGTGTAGTTACTAATACCCCCATAAAAATTCCCACCATTTTCTGGACACTGTGTAGTCAATATAGACAGGTGTGATGAGGCCACCCCAACAGCACAAACATTAACTATCCTCCCAAGTAGATGACTACTAGAACATTTTAATAAAACTAACTGGTATAGTACATATATATGTACACTATTGCATTTATGATATAATATTCCATGCATTTCTTTCATAATCTCTAAATCCTTTTAAGTTCTGGTCAACCTAAAAAATTGATCCAGAACAAAATAAATGTAATATAATTCTATCAAAAAATTTTACACACGTGAGTTAGTTCAGTGTATTTTAACATTTATTATATTATTAGTCTTGTTAAATATCTGTGGGTATATCTATAACCTATTACACCACACTACATATCATAACCCTAGACACTTTACGTAGCCACATTCATTAAAAAAAATTAAGTGTGAGGTCGTAGTGGTAGCAAGAAAGGCCTTCTGACAATTCTCAACTACATTTTATCTCAGGAGCCTTCACAGCTGGCCTCATACAATTACATTTAGTAATATCAACATCATACAATACCATCAAACACCACTACAGTAGGTACCACGATGTACTGTACTTGTTCTGGTTGACGATCCAGCCCTACTACAGGGTCATCCACCTCAGCCACATCTTCGTTATCAGTTCTACTAGCAGCACGTGTGTTGCGTGCCGCCATCTTGTTGCTAGTAGAGTTGACTAGAAATCTTGACAAACTGGATGATCCCGTCCCACGCCTTGCACTGAACTGGGTGTTCTACTGTTTCGGCTGTTGCTGCTCTGATTGCTGAAGAGTTGCTTCACTGCGTGCTGTCTGTCAATCCTGTCAACGACGTCACTTGTGACAGGGGCTAGGTGTGCCTCACACCCAAGACCCGTACACTAAGAAAATTTATAAAGGATCGTTTGACAGGGGTTGCAATTATTGGTTGCTTGCAACCCTCTCAGCAGCAGACTTAACAATTCAAGCAACCCAAAGCCTTATGCAGATCAACATTTAATTCTACCGAACAGAACCGAACACCAAACAAACAATCAAACAAACACCCAGTCAGTGTTCATAGACTGTGTGCTCAAGGCATTTACAGCTTACACTCTGGTGTCTAATTTCGTTTCTTTCTCGTCTGGGCTGATACTAGGATAGGCCGCTGCTGGCCCTCACACGCTTTATATAGACCAGGTCGAATCACTCACTTTACTGCGCGCTAGGCGTATTGATATGTCCGCATAAACAACACTCGCGATTATTTGCTTTAGAAGGCATGAAAACACAGATTTACACAACTAGAGCAAAAACACAACTACTTTGTAGGCGTTATTATGGCCTTGCAACAAATCTTCTTCTCGAAGATAATGGGGTGAAAAGGCACTAAACCACAGAGACAATATGACTGCCCAGATGGGGCCAGCGCCGAGAACGACAGATCTCAAGATGGCGCTGTCATATATATATATATATATATATATATATATATATATATATATATATATATATATATATATATATATATATATATATATATATATATATTATATATATATATATATATATATATATATATATATATATATATATATATATATATATATATATATATATACATTCTTTCTTACCCTCAGGTACATACAGTCGAGCTGTTAATGGTTATATATATGGTCTGCTCTCAGATTCAGAAGGCAAAGGCAATCTTCATTAACACTCTGGCGCTCGCTGTATTTTTCAAAATTGAATGGCCTCGTTTCGCAAGAGGCAGGGTCTTATATAGGTCACATCCGGCGACACAGAAAACCGCTGCTAAAATGTGTGTTTGTGTATCCAAAATGTATGCCTAATTTGTCTAGATGTGCAAATATTGAAAACTAAGATTTCAATTATCTTCCTTATTCCCGGAGCGATCTCCTTCATCTTAGACTTAAACTACACCCTGAATTAGTCTTCATCTATCTAGATATTACCTACTTCCTATTGTATTTTATGCGTAGCCTTAACAACAACATTTTGGACTTGCCTGATGTCTCGATGCATTCCACTCGGGATTTCCCCATTAATATATCACTTCCCGTGGAAATCTTTGCACAGACTTATACAGTGACATGCCTATTATTAAATTACTAACCTCTTCCAGGCGGCACTTTGCTCCTAAAGCTGTAGTTAAAGTGCATTTCCAACTGGTTTGCACAGATTTGGACTGGCAATCTTGAATGCTTAATACTTATTGTAAACAAACGAATGAGGACGCCTTTCCATTGGTTCGACTAGCAAACGCTGTTATAAAGTATGGCGTACCGTTTTGTCAGAATGACATGTTGTGAATCAGACTTCACGACAATCGTTATCATCATTTTCCTTTTCGCTCGCTGTGGGGCATGAAGCCACCACTGTACATGGTCCACATGTAGGAAACCTTCAGCAAACATCACGTGCTGCAGCGGTAGTTTCTGCCAGCAACGTGTGTTACATGATGAGGTTGCCAGCCTCATAGACAACCTAATATTAGTTTCATTGTACGAATATCCTGTGGGAGCCGCAGTACTGTTCTTACTTTGTCTCATCTGAGACCCTAGAGACCATACAAGGCAGTCCATAAAATACTTTACATTTAATGAAAGGTATTTTTGGATTGGGTTAGTCACTTTTCTCTTTCCTGCTCAATATATTTTTTTTCTCACTTCTCTCTGTCTGTCTGTCTCTCGGTCTGTCTTTCTGTCTCTCTCTTTCTCTCTGTATCTCTCATTTCCTCTTGAATCTAGTGTGTTAATGTGCCTGGATACTAGAATTTTTTTTTCTAACTCCTGTTTACTCTGATAGTGCATTAAAGAGTATTACGTTTCTTTTAAATTCTCTTGTTAGCGTTCCAGCTAAAATTTACTCTAGAATCCTGGCACACAGACACAGACGCCTAGTTGAGCCATAAATGGATGAGGTTCAATGTGGCTTCCGAGCCAACCAAAGTACTCAAGACCTTATATTCACACTCAGACATCTGAGTGAAAAGGCACTTGAGTATAAAGGTGAGATGCCTCTTTGTTTCTTGGATCTGGAAAAGGTCCCCTGGAGCAACCTTTGGAACTCCTTGGCAAAGAAAAACATTTCTACGGCTCTCATCCATGCTATACAGAGCTTCTACAATTCTTGAATATATTATATCAGGACGGCAAACCCTTAAATCAGAAACGTTCAGGACCACCTCTGGTATAAAACATTGTTATATTCATTCTCCTTATCTTTTTATACACCTTGAAGAGGTCATCAAAGCATGTAAGGATAGAACAAGAAAGTATTCCGCGCTGGAAGATGAGACAGGTTTATTTCAGAGCTGGCATTTGCAGATGTTGTTTGTCCTGATTGCTAAATCAGAGGCACATCTTCAATTCAACATGCAAATCTGGAGGGAAGAGCTTGAGATGAGCAAGATATGTCGTCAGCAGCTCAAAAACAAAAATCCAGGTGATATCACGAGAGGAAAGAAGAGATCAGGTTATGCTGCAAGAACAGGTCCTTCAGCAGGTCAACAACTTTAAATACCTTTGAGCAGTCATAAACCGGAAGAGAGGCATCAAAATGAGTTAGCTACCCAAAGAGCAGCAACTGGGAGACTTTTTCAGGACATAAATCGAAGATTGCACAGAAAAAAAAGAAGTTAGCAAGAAGACGAAGGTGATTGTATACCGCTCGACGTATGTTCCAGTCTTGATTTATGGATGCTAGTCATGAGTAATGACTACATTCCACAAACTCAAGCTCTAAACCTCAGAAATGAAATATCTGAGGAAGGTGGTAAAGTAACAAGAAGGACATGGTCCGCAGCCAGACGATAAGGCAAGGAGTCAAAACGCAGCCCCTGCAGACCCAAGCAGAACAGCCTCAACATCGCTGGTTTGGCCATGTCTGCAGAATGGGAGAAGATTGGCTACCACGACAAGTATGAGCAACTAAGATCACGGGATCCAGACCTCTAGGACGACCCAGAGTCCGCTGGGAGAACAACATTTAACAATCTCTGATGGACCGAGGACTAGATTGGAACCAGGTCAGGAGGAAGACAGCCCACAGCAGAAGAAAAACGATTAAGTTAGTAAGTTAAATTACCATACTTCTGTTTCCTTGAAATTTGTCCTAAAGCCTTTGCATTTTCACTTTTTGCTATTACGGCTGCTATCTTAGCGTTTCACAAATTTTTTAGTTTATGTCAATCGAAAGATGTTCTTGCTATATTCTCTATGAGATTTAATATATTTTCACTGTGCAACGAGAAAGGATGTGTGGACAACAAACACTGAAGCCTAAATCACCGTTTTGCCAGCTGAAAATTTTCTTACTTCGTTGACATATTAAAAGCTGCTATTTGTTGAGAATATCTGGTATATATTTGTTTCTCTAGTCCTTACTGGTGATATTCATACTTTCTAAAATTCTGAAATTTCTCACGGTTAGCCTTGTGTAACGGTAAAGTAAAATTTGTTATTAACCATTTTCTCTGCAAGTTTTCCAATTGCTGAGGTCAATGAGACTGGTCTGTAGCTTCCAAATTCTTCAGCTGACTTGTTTTTCTTTAGAATTGGTTTTATATTTGCAGTCAGCCATGCTTTAAGGAGTATGCTTTCTGTCCATCTTCTGTTAATGAAGTTCAAGAGTACTGATTTTGCAACTGGGACTAGGTTTAGTATCATGTCATTGGGAATCTTGTCTAGTCCTTTCTGAAATTTCTCACGTTTAACGTTGTCTAACGGTTTACAGGCATACCTCGCTTTATTGCGCTTCGCTTTATTGCTGTGGTCTGGAACCGAACCCGCAATATCTCCGAGGTAACAGTGTATAGTAAAATTTATAAAACACAAAACATCGAAATATTTTCATTTAGACTTCTTCATCTAGGATCCTTAGCGCTTGACTGACATACCAGTCAATGACCTTCACACCTGGTGGCGTCTTGTAGGTCAGCAACAAACTGTCTCCACTAGCTCGGTTGATGGACACAATTCGTGCAGCTTCTCAACTCTGATTCGCGCTTTGCATCTCGGCCAGTTCTCTGCCAGGTTGTTTTAGATCTGCCTCTCTTTCGTCTGCACTACTATGGTGGTTCTTATTAAATTTCTGATGGGGTTATCAGTGCCAAATATGTGTGTTTACGTGCTTTTGTGAGGTGATTATTATTAAGAATAAAATGACATTGTGCTTGGGGCTCGCAACTTCATCATCTAAAGCTATTTACCACAGGAACGACTGCTGTAAGAGCATGTTAATCCTTGGTGCAGACTTTTTGGAAGTGGACCAGCTTCAGCTGTGGCTCCTTACACCATAAGGAACAGAGAAATGATGATGATGACGGTGATGATGATGATGAGGATGACGGTGATGACGATGATAATGATGACGGTGATGATGATGATGATGACGGTTATGATGGTGATGACGGCGATGATGATGATGATGATGACGATTATTATGAACTAGCAATAACCCGTCAACATTAATAATAATAATAATAAATTCTTTAAGCGCCAAACACGGCGCATAAGGCAGAAACCAGTGCTCTCCAGGTTGTTCGTTGTGACGCCACTCCTCTTAGCTCTTGCACATTATTTAGGCCCAACGTTCTTCCTTCTCTTATTATTGTTCTTCTGAGTGTTTCTTTTGGTCTTCCTTTTTTCCCGCTTACCCTCAGGAACCCAAGTGAGCGCCTGTAGTGGTATTCTGTTGTTTTGCATTCGTAGGACATGACCGATATATGACCATCGTCTTTTCCTTATATAGTCGGAGACATATTTCTGCCTAGAGTCTTCTCTTATTTGTCGATTAGTCTTGAATTCTTTCCAACTGATGTTCATGAGTTTTTCTAAGACATTTGTTCTCGAATGTATTCAGCTTGTTCTCCGATGATTTTGTTATTTTCCAACTCTCACAGCCGCATGTCAACACCGAGACAACACCTGAACCAAACAGACGAAGCTTGGTATGTATACCCAATGATCGCAATTTCCAAACGTTAGACAATCCATTGAAGGCGCCAGCTGCCAAAGCAACTCTAGCATGGATTTCTCCCGTTGTGTCACCATCCTGAGTCACTCCACTGCCTAAACAATTGAAACTTTCAACTTTCTGTAGCCTCTCCCCGTTCAAGATGATATCAAAGGTCTCGTTAGAAAAGTTCATAGCTTTAGTTTTAGAGGCATTTATTTGGAGACCAATTTTAACCGAGAGATGACACAAATTATTTATTGCCTCTTGGGATTGTCTTGGTGTTGAACTTAAGAATGCTACATCATCTGCGAAATCCAGGTCCCCCAGGAATTTTCCATTTGTCCATTTTATACCCAATTCGTCAACATTGACAGGTTATTAATTATAGTTTAATGTTTCTGTTACATGTATTACAGACGGTACTATCAATACTGTAGTCATTTCATTGCAGGCGACCGTCATTAGATATTTTTAGTGAAAATTATATCGATGTATTAAATATGAAGACATGGAGTAACCTTACCTAAATGACATGTGGAGCAGTGACAGAATACCGTGACTAAATAACTAACATTTCTTTTATGACAACATGTCTCGTAACTGTTCGTGCATCTTTTAAAATCTTGCCCTGGTCGACTTACTGCCTCTTAGAAGCCATGGTCGACTTACTGCCTCTGAGAACAACGTTTGAAGTTTGACGAAACTCCAGTTCATGTACTGTTTATCAATCGTAATGTCGGCTTCTTTCCATAATCAAACTGTTTATGCACACCTTCATTTGCGCACTTTTTTATTTTCGGGAGAGTACATATAAGGGGAAACAATACAATTATTGTCTAACTTTCAACCACAGTTGCTCACCTTTAGCTGTGGTCGAAAGCTAATGTACTCTCCTGAAAATAGAAAAAGTCCGCATATGACGGTGTGCAAAATGTGACTGACCGACCGACTGAAGTACTTACAGCGGGAATTATGGTATTGAATTAGACACAGGACAAGAGCTTTTTGTTCGCAGCAATCGTTATTGTCTAATAACATTTTGGGAGCACACTATTTAGCGTTAAGTTAATGCATGACTGTTATCATCAAGTACAGTGTTTCTCAAACTTTTTGGTCTCAGTACCCGCTTACCCTCTTAGCAATTATTGAGGACACCAAAACGCTTTTGTTTATGTGAAATGTACCGTGACAGAATGAGATTTTAAAAAGGCAAATAACGTCTTAGATTATTAAGAAAATAGTTTAGACCTCGCGGACCCCATGAAAGGGTCTCAGGGATCCCCAGGTGTCCGCGGACAGTACTTTGAGAACCGCTGACCTAATACAAATTTTAACTTAATTAAAATGTTTCTGTTTTGTCTTTCAAGTGTTATACTTTCTAAACGTGTAAGTTGTCGCGGGTTTTCTGCCCTGTTCTGTGGCATTTTTTTATCTTCATAAACATCTCATTTTTTATAAGTATTTCATTACTTCTATGCTCTCGTGGCAAGTATTTGAAGCGTATGTCGGACGCTATCGCTAATCATATATCTAATTTATAAAAGGCAGTGGATGTTGGTTTGTTTGTTTTTTCTTCATTAAATTAGGCGGAGTTACTCTTTAGATTCTTATGGGTAACTGTTACGCATAAGAATTTTGCTATGGTATCTGTGTACTCAATTTTTCTAATGCAAGGGATATAACTCTTGGAATTGAAGTTACTTTTTACTTTAAGTGGTTACCTGTTCTTATGCCCTTCGGTTGCCGGTATTGTTGTTTGACCGATCTTGGGTCGTGTCCATTTATGGAGCGCACAGGCCCACTTTTCTTTGAAACGTTTGGCAACCTGCGTCGATAGTTATTTCCTATCCTTATAAGGCTCGATTTTGAGTGTCGTTCTTAGAATATGCCCATAGCTTCGGGGTTGTGTGAATTGTATTCAAATCGAACGTTTCTGCGCATGTCTGGTTTTTTGGTTGTGGGTTTTGAACAAGCTTCCGCCCGGGAGTGTCACAGATATTGTCGAGAGAGATAGACACTTATTCAGCGTCTGTCATGATCATATTGTTCGGGGAATGGAAGTCCTCTATAGTGTTGGTTCATCTCAGATGATATTCCCCTTTATGATTCAAAGCGCCTGGAGGCGAGTGAGTTGTGTATCTATTCCTGAAGAGAAGGTAATTGCTCTACTTGATTATCATTGTCGCTAACTTTCATGATTGACATTTTTGCCTATTTACCAACTTTCCCTGGGCGGGAAAGAGTCTACGTTATGAGAAGTTTTCAACTCACGAATCACCATGTTGTTATGCATCGGGTTGATGCATGTCCTAAAGGCTATCTACTTGTTGGACTTTGCTGCTCTGGCGGTTCCACGTCAGTCTAGGTTTGATACCGTTGTTATTAAAGGAAATTAGAAGACATTATTTGATACTCCAGAAGTCATGCCTGTCTTGCTGGAGGTCAGAAAAGGAGAAGAGATTTAATCTCCTACATTTATATATATATATATATATATATATATATATATATATATATATATATATATATATATATATATATATATATATATATCGGCTGTTATAGAAAAGGATGATGGTTTCCACACCTGAATACATTTACAGTCGTTTACAATGCATTAACGCCAGTTACATTATTCTCCATTAACATGCTGTGATGTCTACAAGTGTTGTCAGTGACTATGCCATTTCGATGTCGTCGTTGTGTCGTTAATAAATATTGAGAAAACGTCACTAGCTGTTCAACACCTTTATGACTTTCCTCATCGTGAGTCAGTGATGTACTCTGTACTAAGTAATGTGGACAATGTTGCCTCTGTACATTAAATACTACTGGACGCACGTTACATTTGGTGGCCATAAGCTGGTTTGGTCTGGTGCCAGCACATTTTTCAAACATTTTTCATCATCATCTACATCTACATGATTTTCAAAGTACTCGGCGTTGCCCGGTAGATATCAGAAATTGCAACCTGAACCTGATTCAAGAAAATTGACAGTACCCGGCGTTACAGCATACATTGAGAGTTGTTCACAAGTACCGGGATAATCGATTTGTTCCTGCTAGAAGGCCAAGTTCTGTACTGAATCAAGTTGCTGTTACGTTGAGAAGGACAAGTTCCGTACGCTATTAAGTTGCTATTGTTGGATGAGAAGGCCAAGTACCGTAACTACGTACCGTTTCATTGTTCAGAAGCTCAGTTCTACCATCGTCCTGGCAGTTATGACGCAAGTTCACATGTGCGATCAACGTTGGATCTTCTGACCATAGAATGCTGATCATCACATGTTCTTTGCTCTACTGACGTTTGGATTTCCATAAGTTAAGTGGCCTGTTTTGTTGTGAACTGTGCCGTTATACTTCTGCTGAGCCTTCTGTTTCTTCTCATTCTCATATTGTTATATGTTATATGTTTATATGTTATTTGTTTATTTATATGTTTACATTTCTGTGGATTATCGGTTGGGCGGTGTCTCCTTTTAGATCATACCACGTAACAGAGGTTATCTATTGAGAGCGTGTCGTAAGGAACAGAGCAATTTCCTTAATTTGAAATTGTTAGCAACATCCATTGCTATTTTCGTTTAGTTGTGACATGTGCAGTTTTGTTTTCGTTACTTTTTCGCATTCTTTAGTTTTGTTTTGATTTGTTTGTACTTGTAGGTCTCCTCTTTTCTATTGTTTAGTTTTATACACCGTTTATATTTATACACTGTGGTGTTATGTGTTTTGTTTAATTTTCTCGCAGATATCATCACATTTTTTGTGATATTTTCTTTATTTTTTGCTGTATATTTAGTTGATTCCTGCGAATGTTTTCGTATTGTTTCTGATCTTTGTTATTGTTTACATTGTTATTGTTTACATTGTGATTTTGTTTACACTGTGATTTTGTTTACATTGTTATTAGTTACACTTATGGTAATTAATTAATGGATTATACTGATGCACTATTATTAATACACTGATGATAAATAAATGATGAATAGTGTCATGCACTATTGAATGGGAAGTGCACCTATGATAAAGAATTGACTGATGATATTTCTATAAGGGTTCATATACAAGTTCTTGGACATAGACTTGTTTCCCACAGAGATTAGGATAATATAATGTGATGTGATTATTCAAGTGCTTGATTTAGGACCTGTTACTATTAAGATTGAAATAGGATAGTTAATTATTTCAAGTTTTGTGACTCATAATATTAGACAATATGTCTACACTTGAGTATTTTATTGAGCAGGGTAAATCCTTTGGAAAGACTGGTGATAAATTGGAGGAATATGCGACTGCTCAATATGACAAAGAATTAAAGTTGGAAGAAAAGAGAATGGAAAGGGAAGCTGAACAAAAGAAAATAGAAGCTGAGAATTTAAAATTGCAGCTGCAGGTGGATGAAAGGAGATTCCAGATGGAGATGGAAAAACAAAAAAGAGTAGAAGAAAATAAAAGACTAGAAGCTGAGGCTGAAAATAAAAGACTAGAAGCTGAGGCTGAAGACAGGAAGTTACAAAGAGAGGCTGAAGACAGGAAGTTACAAAGAGAGGCTGATGAGAGAAAAGAAAAAGCAAAAATGGAGCATGACGAAAAACTCCTAGCTTTAGAGTTAGAGAAATTGTAAGTGATGAACATGGGTAATGCTAATGATGCAAATAAGGGGTCATCTGCTAAGGCTAATGCTAACACCTTTAAGATTAAGCTACCAGCATTTAGTCCTTCCAGTGATGACATAACGTTCCTTCTAGACAGATTTGAACGATCATGTAAAACACATAACATAGACAAATCACTATATGTTGATCAATTGTCAAATATACTAAAAAGTGAAGCTCTAAGTATGTTAAGCATGGTAGATGAGCCTGACAAGAACAATTATGAAGTTATTAGGGCGGCTTTGTTAAAGAAGTACCAACTTAATGAAGACGGCTATCGTCTGCAATTTAAAAATATGTTGCCAGAAACTGGAGTAGAATTCTCTGAGTTTATTGCAAAAATACGTCTTACTTTTACACGTTGGGTTGAGCTGTCTAAGACAGAACATACTTATGAAGCACTTATGGACTTAATACTTAGGGACAAACTCATGTCTTCTGTCAATGAGTCTTTTCTTGCTTTCCTTCATGAGCGTAAACCTAAAACCATAAAAGAAATGGAAGATTTCTGTTGCCAGTATGTAACTGTGCACCCTCACATAACCATTAGTAACTCTAAAGTGAAAGAAGGTTTGCCTGTTGCTTCGGCAGCACCATATGGCACAAACGTTGTTCGTAAATTCCAGGGTACTAAATATAATTTCGATAGGAAGAGTAACCATAATTATGCTCAGAATTATGGCAATCAATCTCATGGTGATTCTTCTTCGGAGAATTGGAGACGAGCTGACAGTCCTCGTTACTTTCAACTTAATAATTTTAGACATCTCAGAAGAGGATATAATAATAGAGGATATTCCTCGCGAAGACCTCAAAACCAAACTAATAGATGTTCTCATCAATGTGGACATGATAATAATTATGGAAACTGGAATTCAAACCAGGATAATAATTACAATAGAGAACTCAATAACTTCAGAGATAATAATAACTCTGATAACTTCAGAGGTAATAATAGTCGCGGTAGATCTCAATACAAAAAAAAGAGATATCAGCAGGCTAACTCTGTACAACAAGAATCTCAAGAAGCCTGTAATCAGGTTGTTAATAATAAAAACTCTGACGCTGTCACATGTTCTGCCTTCTGATTTTGGGAGAGCAAACAAATGCCCCCAATGCAGTACTTTGTTCGAACCGACCACCGTAACTACTTTGAGTTGTGGTCACCCTCTTCCCGCTCTTCCTGCTGCAGTTGCGCATGACGGGAGAGATTCTCTAATCCTAAATAAGGGTCTTGTAAATAATAATCCGGTCTCAGTCCTTTTCGATTCCGGATGCACCACTATTGGTGTTAGACAAACTCTTGTAGATCCCTCTTGTGCTACAGGAAAAGTAATCAAATGTGTCACATTTGGCGGCACTTTAGAGAGATATCCTACTGCTGTAATTCACATCGCCACTCCTTTCTTTACCGGAGATGTGCACGCTTGTCTCTTACCTAATCCTATTGCGGACCTTATTATCGGTCGTATTCATGGAGTTAGGGAATGTACCCCACAGCAGATTGCTGCTTGGGAAGATCAGAATATGCAAGCTACCAATGCAGTGGTTACAAGAGCACAAGCTCTACAGACACCTCAAACTTCATTGACTAGTAATAATGAAGTGCATAGCCAAGTGTTACGCACAGATTCTGGTATTGGCAATGAATAGAGAGATATATATATATAGAAAGATATTTGTTTGTCTGTATGCTTGTGTATATTTGAAAATATTTGTTAATAATATTTTGGGTCTAAGATTAGAACTCTAGTCAAACGGCGAATACTTATTTTTTGCTTCGAATGAAAGTAAATATGTAGTTGTCCCACTTGAATATAGTTCAAAGTTAACTTTAGCGCATGCCCAGACTGGGTGTGTTTTTTGAAAAGGAACTTCCGTCATGTCGAGATGTGATCTGTGTACGGGGCAAGACATGTTCTGATGTCCCCGAGTTTTTCTGTCATCATGGGAAAAACCTTCTGTGAATTTGATGGCAGGTCTATTAACATTAGTCCCATGTGTTTAATTCTAACGTCTGGAGACGGGTGGAATTGTGGTGTTCTCGAACACAAAGGTAATCGCTCCCCCTACTTTGTCCTGTAGTCGGTGAAGTTAGACTTTGTTGTTCGACTCATTCGCATCGTCAGGCAGAGGAGAGACTCTGTTATTAGAAGTACACCAGATATCTCTATACCTGATATATCTATGTTTCAGGCTACTTATGCCCACAGAACAGTTATTATTACGTTCCTCGAACTTCGCTATGCCAGCGGAGATGCCTCTACGAAGGTTAGACTTAGAAAATATGTCCACAGAAGGTCAACGTGAACTGGATTCATAACCCGCCATTTCCGTGCGGCTTGTATTGAGACTTGCCTATATTTATATGATCCATTTGTATCAGGAAAGAGTTGCTTAACTCGCATATTGCTTATGTTTGAGCTGAACCTGCTGAAACTAACATATCTATGAGATCAGCTTACTTGAATACACAATTTATTGAGGAACTTTACATTATGCTGATTGATATGCCCTACATTGCTTGTGATTGATTGTCAGTGTCAGCGTACCTATTGTGGCGTCCTAATAAATGTTTTGAAAACGTCACCAGCTGTTATTTTTTCGCTTCCTCGTCGTGAGTCAGTGTGACGTCCATGTAACGAGTATACAGTTGCTCTGGGTGGAACTTTATCCATATCATCCCTCCATACATAATGTCAGCGCATCACCTACGCAAACCAGTCCAGAGACACCCTACCTTTTCATCTCCATCACCTCCGACATCTGAGAGCGTCTTCCTTGGTTCGGGTGTCCAAAGATAGTGTGAAGAAAAATAATAACAACACAGAATAACACATTATCACCAAGACAGTCACTTGGTTATTTCTCGTGACTCGTTCATAAAATTACAAGAAGAAGATCCTTCTCTAAAAAAATCTTCATTCTTGCGAAAAAAGGGGATCCAAATCAGGATACAAATAGAAAATCTTGGATTGCTATGAAGAACAACGTACTTGTACGTATGGTACAAGACTCGACTACGTCTGCACATTCGCAAATTCTTGTTCCAAAGAGTATGAGATTGCAAATATTGCAACATGCTCATGACTCGCAATGTGCTGGACATATGGGTTTTTCCCGTACAAAGTCGAGAGTCCTTGCGGCTTTCTTTTGGCATTTTGTAAACAAGGACATTCGTATTTACTGCCGATCTTGTAAAGTATGTCAGGAGGTCAAATCTAGAGGACCACGACATGCTGCGCTTATCCAGGCTGCTGACATCCCTATTCGGCCATTTCAGAAAATGGCTATAGATATTATTGGCCCTTTTAAGATCAAGTCGGCCAGAGGACATCAGTTTATCCTTACATGTGTCGATATGTGTACACGTTGGCCAGAGGCTATACCTCTTAAGAGCATTTCCACTGCCGATATCGCAGACGCTCTTTGGCTGATATTTTCTCGGTTGGGTTTCCCCGGAGAGATACTATCAGACCATGGCACGCAACTTATATCGGACACTATGTCACAGGTAATGTCTACACTACATATTAAAAGATCTCTTAGTAGTATCTATCACCCAATGTCTAATGGGTTAGTTGAGCGTTTGAATAGAACACTCAAGACTTTGCTTGGTAAGATAACTGAAGATCATCCTCAAGATTGGGACAGGGTTTTACCCGCGGCTCTCTTTGCTTATAGAGAGGTCCCTAATGAACATACAGGATTTTCTCCCTTTGAACTTGTCTTTGGCGCGAAACCGCGCGGCCCTATATCTTTACTACATGATCTTATCACTGCCGATGATATTAGCGATGACACTCAATCTTCATATGAGTATGTCATTGCTCTGAGGCAAAAGATCATCGAGGCATGCAAACTAGCAACTGCTTCATCAGAAATTGCTAAAGAAAAGGCAAGGCAGTTTGCAAATAAGAATAGATGTCTACGACAACTTTGTCCTGGTGACAAAGCATTCGTCCTACTTCCCAGTAGGGAAAATAGACTTCTTATTGCATGGAAAGGTCCGTATGCAATAGTCTCACGAATTTCCGATGTTGACTATGTGGTCGATATTGATGGAAAGCATAAAACTTTCCATATCAACATGCTGACGGAATTTCATGAACGTCCAGACTATTTGCAGCCGATTTTCCAGGCAACGGACGATTCGCATGTTCCGCATGGTCATTACTCATCCCTGTCAGTCATACAGGATGAGGAAACTACTTTTTCTGATGTCAATCTTCCTCTTCCAGTGGTTCCACTACATTCCACGGAATCTTGGAAAAACGTCACTGTTTGTCCTAATCTTTCCGCTGAAGAACATCGACAAATCTCTTCGATGTTACAAACATTTCAGGATGTCCTAACTGACATCCCTGGACATACACATGTCATAGAACATGACATAATTCTTACTGACAATAATCCTATTAGGGTTAGACCTTACCCTATCCCTATACACTTTCAATCACAAGTCGAGAAAGAATTAGATGAAATGATTCGATTAAAATTAATTGAACCATCAACTTCACCATATTCTTCTTCCATGGTTATTGTCCGGAAGAAAGACAAGAACATACGCATTTGTGTTGATTATCGCAAATTGAATCAAGTCACAAAGTTCGATGCTGAAACGATGCCTTTATTAGAAGATCTGCTTATTAGGCTTTCTAATTCTAGATTCTTCACTAAACTTGACTTGTCCAAAGGTTATTGGCAAGTGCCTTTAGCAGATCTTGCCAAACCTCTTACTGCTTTCTCAACACCCAGGGGTCTGTTCCAATGGAATGTTATGCCTTTCGGCCTTATGAACGCCCCTGCTACTTTCGTTCGCATGATGCGTCGAATTCTTTCATATCGTTCAGATGTCATCGCATACTTAAATGATATCTGTCTCTTCAGTGATTGCTAGGAAGATCACTATTTGGGTTTGTATGAATTACTGTCGACTCTACGCGAGCATAATTTGACAGCAAAACCCTCTAAAGCCTATGTTGGGTTTGGTGAAATCTCTTTCCTAGGTCATCGTGTTGGTCATGGTCTCTTGAAGACAGAAGACCACAATAAGTCTAAAATACTGAAAATCTCTGTACTTAAGACGAGGAAACAAGTTCGTAGTCTCTTGGGTTTAATTCAATTTTATGGGAGATTCATTCCGAATCTATCTTCAATTATGGCACCTCTCTCAACGTTGTTGAAGAAAGGATCGCCTTATCTGGTTCGTTGGTCTCAAGAATGCCAATCTTCCTTGGACCAGATCAAGAATACATTCTCATCTCCTCCCATCTTAAGATTACTGATAAGGGTGGATTTGTGCTGAAGTGGTAACTTGCCACCCTTATCGACACCTGGTGTTAAAGTGTAAGATGTAGGTGTCTTCTCTGATTTAGGATGTTGCTGTGTATGTGGTAGTGGAACAGTTCACAGGGTTATCACACAGGCAACATGACGTGTAGAGTCATAGAAAGGGTAACTTCGTTGTATAAGTTTCTTTCATTTATTGCACGCCACAAAACAGTCATGATACTTATGACATCAACATGGTTAACGAGTTCAGCAAGATGATATGGCACATTGAAAACAATTTCTGTAGTCAGCAATGATAGCTGTTGTATATATGCGTCATAAGACATCACAGTTCAATAGATTCAGAAATTCATCAATCATCGAGTGCTAGTTCGTGAAGCTGTATAAATAATAATAATTTCTATAACTTCTGCAACAGTGTCAGCTACAGATCTTCAATGTTCATAAACAATAATAAATGCTCCCATTCTGATGCTAGCAGATCAGTTGTATACAATAAGTCCGTTCACTGTCTGCACGTGAATAGCATACATGGGCTACAGGTCAGCTCGACCTTTATAATGTTCCTAAGTCTAACCATCTGACTTGGACGTGATCTCTGATATAACGAATCCTGGAACACAGACAACAGTCTTGTTGGTCTAGAGCGACCCATATATATTTAACTAGTTCAGGTATACAGATACTGGTGACTTAATCCTAGTCAAAGTACCTCTCCATTTTGCATCACACAGGCGAGCAAATAGGCGACAAAATGACGAACCTCTAGACGATAGCATAAAGTTCGATACAAGAGGAATTACCTTATTTCGGAAAATCAACCATGAACATATGCCTCCAGGCAGGCTGCATAATACTGGGAAATAGTCTAGTTAGCTAACTAACTCACTAAGACACTGTATTTCCCTCAGAGAATCACAAGACGCAGTTGCGTCTGCTCGCTTCTTAAACCATTTCTAAACTGCCCCAACTGGGCGGAACACACAGAACGAACTCCCGGTTTTTGACATGCGCAGAACGACAATCTCTGAGTTGCCGTTCACAATAAGACGATTCGAAGAACATTCGAGATAAAAGTCTTACACAGTCGCGCCTTTTATGGTCATGAAAAGAAGCGTTAAGAAAGGTTTCAGACATCTACCATAGTTGACTGATACTACCAAATAAGGAGATGTGGTCACGCTTCGTTCAAGAAATTATAGACCGAACGTGTCTCTATACAAGAGAAGGCAACTCCTAACAAATTGTAGTTTCGATAACTCGGATTATGTCCCTTTGACCATAGAAAACATAATACACACTTCAGTCAAAAAAAATGATCATACATATGAAAAAATGTTTATACAAACGAAAAATAATAATGATCCGTGCGTAACATTACCGCACCCTCCCTGGAAAAAAAAAATGAAACATTTTTTTTTTTTTAAATCCTGGAGCCGGAAAAAATCTAGGCTCCTAACGCACGTATGATGCGTGGATATTTACCTAACAAATTAGCTCAACGCATGGAGCGACACTGAGATCATATCTCAGATCCTTAGAGAAAAAATTTATCTAAGTATACGCTGATATATTCCAGGAAGGTGCCACCAACACACGCCACAATGATGGCAACAACATAATGACAATCAAATTATACTCATACCAATATATGAAATTAAATATATTATGTGTTATCATACAATGTGTTGCAAATAGCGGTGTAATTTACTAATATACCGCACTATATTATTACATTATATAAAGTAACAGTAATTAATAAGTAATACATGTGTTGCTCTTCGGTGACATAAAACATTCAATAGAAGAAGATGTGGACATCATCCGCTCCCAATGTAGGACAGGACTTGATATCCTCAAAGTTCCACAATGGACATAAACTCGCAGACTTCAATGATGTGCTGCGAAAATATCAATAACACAAATCTTAAAGACAACTGGTAAATTTCTTAATACAATCCTGAAAATAATTTATTTAAATGTGGCCGAGTGATCTTTTGGCCCGTATATCACTAACTAAGCCTTCTTAGATAATTACATGGTACAATGTTATAAATTTCCCTCAAAAAAAAAAAATGAGACAAAATCTACTAACATGTCATTATAACATTGGACTGTATATCAGGAAATATATATATATATGACAGAAGAATCATGTGGAATCGTGTGGACATCTGGACAGAATGTCTGCCATTACATTATCCGAACCACGGATAGCTCGAACCGAGAAATGAAATGGTTGAAGAGCTATGGCATAACGAGTGGACCTCGAGCTCTTCAAGTTTTTGCTCTGAATAGCAGTAAGCGCTTTCTGGTCGGTTTCCACAATGAAATGTGCGCCTAGAAGAAATCTTTGTAACTTCAGAATAGACCATACCATAGCCAATAACTCACGGTCTAAAACCGAGTAATTCTTTTCTGCAGCGTTTAATTTCCTAGAGATATACATCACCGGATGCAAAGTATCAGAATACTCCTGCATTAGTGCTGCCCCAATCCCTGTTGACGAGGCGTCACTTCGAAGAACAAAAGTCTTCTCAATAGTAGGTAACTTAAGAATAGGTGGAGATGAAAATAGGGCTTTAACCTGGTCCAATGAGGATTGACATTCTTTAGACCAGCGGATCAGATTAGGCGACCCTTTCTTCAATAAAGTAGAAAGCGGTGCCATAATGGAGGACAGATTCGGAATGAATCGTCCGTAGAATTGAATCAAACCTAATAGACTCCTTACTTGTTTCTTCGTCTTAGGGACCGAAATGTTAAGTATTTTTGAAACATTGTGGTCCTCTGTCTTTAAAAGACCATGACCAACCCGATGACCTAGGAAAGAAATCTCGCTAAATCCTATAAAGGCTTTAGAGGGTTTTGCAGTCAAGTTATACTCGCGAAGAGTAGACAGTAATTCGTATAAACCCAAATAATGATCTTCCCAAGAATCACTGAATAGACAGATATCATCTAGGTATGCTATGACATCTGTACGATATGCGAGAATTCGCCGCATCATGCGTACGAATGTAGCAGGGGCGTTCATAAGACCAAAAGGCATGAAATTCCATTGGAATAAACCCCTAGGTGTAGAAAAAGCTGTAAAAGGTTTGGCACGTTCAGTTAGCGGGACTTGCCAATAACCTTTAGACAAATCTAGTTTGGTAAAGAATCTAGAATTAGAAAGTTTATTGAGTAGCTCTTCTAATGAAGGCATAGGTTCAGCATCGAACTTCGTAACTTGGTTCAATTTGCGATAATCTACGCAAATGCGAATGTTATTATCCTTCTTTCGAACAATAACCATAGACGAAGAGTATGCTGAAGTGGATGGTTCAATGATTTCCAAACGTATCATTTCATCCAACTCTTTTTCGACTTGAGACTGGAAATGAATAGGTATTGGATATGGTCTGACTCTGATAGGATTGTGATCAGTTAGCACAATGTCATGTTCTATGACATGTGTGTGTCCCGGGATGTCTGTAAGAACATCCTGAAATGTTTGCAACATCGAAGAAACTTGTCGATGTTCCTCAGCGGAAAGATTTGGAGAAACGGTCACGTTTTTCCAAGATTCCGTAGAATAAAGTGGGACCATAGAAAGAGGAAGATTGACATCAGAAAAAGTAGTTTCCTCATCCTGTATAACTGACAGAGATGAGTACTGACCATGAGTTGCTTGTGAATTGTCCGTAGCCTGGAAAATAGGCTGCAAATAGTCAGGTCTTTCATAAAATTCTGTGAGCATATTTATGTGGAAAGTTTTATGCTTTCCATCAATATCGACAACATAGTCGACATCAGAAATTTTGGAGACTATTGCATATGGACCTTTCCATGCAATTAGAAGTCTGTTCTCCCTTGAAGGAAGTAGAACGAGAGCTTTGTCACCTGGACAAAGTTGTCGTAGACATCTATTCTTATTTGCAAACTGCCTTGCCTTTTCTTTAGCAAATTCTGAAGACGAAGTTGCTAGTTTGCATGCCTCGATGATCTTTTGCCTAAGAGCAATGACGTACTCATAAGAAGATTGAGTCTCATCGCTAATATTATCGGCAGTGATTAGATCGTGAAGTAAAGACATAGGGCCGCGCGGTTGCGCGCCAAAGACAAGTTCAAAAGGGGAAAACCCCGTATGTTCATTGGGGACCTCTCTATACGCAAAAAGAGAGCCGCGGGTAAGACCCTGTCCCAATCCTGAGGATGATCCTCAGTTATTTTACCAAGTAAAGTTTTCAGAGTCCTATTTAAACGTTCGACCAACCCATTAGACATTGGGTGATAGATACTGCTGAGAGACCTTTTAATGTGTAGCATAGACATTACCTGTGACATAGTGTCTGATATAAGTTGAGTGCCATGGTCTGACAATATTTCCCGGGAAAACCCAAGCGAGAAAATATCAGCCAAAGAGCGTCTGCGATATCAGCAGTTGAGATGCTCTTGAGAGGTATTGCCTCTGGCCAACGTGTGCACATATCGACACATGTAAGGATAAATTGATGTCCTCTAGCCGACTTAATTCTAAAAGGACCGATAATATCTATTGCCATTTTTTGAAAAGGGCGAATAGGAATGTCAGCAGCCTGGATAGGCGCAGCATGTCGTGGTCCTTTAGATTTGACCTCCTGACATACTTTGCAAGAGCGACAGTACATTCGTATGTCCTTGCTCACAAATGGCCAAAAGAAAGCCGCAAGAACCCTCGACTTTGTACGGGAAAAACCCATATGTCCAGCACATTGCGAGTCATGAGCATGTTGCAATATTTGCAATCTCATGCTCTTAGGCACAAGAATTTGTGAATGAGTGGACGTAGTCGAGTCTTGTACCATACGTACAAGTACGCCGTTCTTCATAGAAATCCAAGATTTCCTATTAGTGTTCTGATTAGGATCACCTTTTTTTGCTAGAATGAAGAATTTTTGTAAAGAAGGATCTTCTTCTTGCAATTTGATAAATGAGTCACGTGTAATAGTCAAGTGACTATCTTGGTCATTTACTTCATCATTATTAGTTAATGAAGTTTGAGGTGGATCCAGAGCATGTGCTCTTGTGACCACCGCATTGGTAGCTTCAATGTTTTGCTCTTCCCAAACAGCAATCTGCTGTGGGGTACATTCCCTAACTCCGTGAATACGACCAATAATAAGGTCCGCAATATAGGGTTTGGAAGTAGACACGCGTGGACCTCTCCCGTGAAGAAAGGAGTAGCAATGTGTATTATAGCAGTAGGATACTTTTCTAACGTGCCACCAAATGTGACACATTTGATGACTTTTCCTGTAGCACAGGATGGATCTACAAGAGATTGCCTAACGCCGACAGTAGTACATCCAGAATCAAACAACACTGAGACTGGATTACTATTTACTAGCCCCTTATGTAATATAAGAGAACCTCTCCCATCATGAGCAACATTAGCAGGAAGAGCGGGCAAAGGATGACCACAGCTTAGAGTACTAATGGTTTTCGGATCAAATAAAGTACTGCATTGGATACATTTATTTGCCCTACCAAAATCAAAAGATGAGCATCCGATAGCATTATGGTCTTTATCATTATTAACCTGTTTATCTGCTCCCTGAGATTCTTGTTGAACAGAATTTGTCTGTTGATATCTTTTTCTCTTATGTTGCGATCTACCGCGACCATTATTGCCTCTGCAATTATCATTAAAGTCCCTACTGTAATTTTTATCCTGGTTTGAGTTCCAGTTTCCATAACTGTCATTACTATCTCTATGCTGTTGAGAACCTCTATTATCTTGGTATTGAGGTCTCTGCATAAAATATTTTCCTCTATACCGATTACCTTTGTGAAAATTTCTAAAGTTAACCGGAGTAGAATAACGTGTAGTATTAGGTTGTCTCCAGTTCTGGGAAGAAGAATCACCCTGGAATTGATCACTATGGTTCTGGGCATAATTACGATTACTCTTTTTATTGAAATTTTTCTGGCTACCCTGAAATTTACGCATAAAATTTGGGCCATAAGGTGCTGCCGAAGCAACTGGCAGACCTTCTTTCACCTTAGAGTTACTAATGGTTATGTGCGGATGCGCAGTAACATACTGGCTACAGTATTCTTCCATTTCTTTTATGTTTTTAGGCTTACGCTCATGAAGAAAAGATAGAAAAGCTTCATTAACAGAAGACATAACCTTATCTCTAAGTAGTAAATCCATAAGAGCTTCAAATGTATTTTCTGTCTTAGACAACTCAACCCATCGTAAAAAAGTAAGACGGATGCCTGAGATGAATTCAGAGAATTCAACTCCAGTTTCTGGTAACATGGTTTTAAATTTAAGACGATATCCGTCCTCGTTAAGTTGGTACTTCTTTAACAATGCCGCCCTGACAACCTCATAGTTGTTTTTGTCAGGCACATCTACCATACTCAACAAAGTCAAAGCATCACCTCTAAGTATCTTGGACAGATGATACACATATAATGTTTTATCTATATTATGTACATTACATGCACTTTCAAATCTATCTAGATAAAATGTTATATCATCGATTGAGGGATTAAATGCTGGTAGATTAAGCTTGAAATCCTTAGCATTAGTCTTATTTGACACCTTATTTGCCTCATTAGCATTACCAGTGTTCAATAACTTTAACTTCTCTAACTCTAAAGCTAAGACTTTTTCATCATGTTCCATTTTTTGCTTTTCTCTCATCAGCCTCTCTTTGTAACCTTCTTTCTTCAGCCTCAGCCTGTAACTTTCTTTCTTCAGCCTGGGCCTGTAACTTTTTTCCTTCAGCCTCTATTTCAAGTCTCTTATTTTCAGCTTCTTTTTCAAGTCTCTTATTTTCAGCTTCAGCCTGGGCCTGTAACTTTTTTTTTTCAGCTTCTTTTTTCAGTCTCTTATTTTTTTTTTTCTCTTTTTTCAGCTTCTCTTTTTTGTTTTTCCATTTCCATTTGAAATCTTTTTTCCTCCACCTGCATCTGCAGTTTCTTTTGTTCTATTTCAGCCTCTATTCTCTTTTGTTCAGTTTGTTCTTTCATTTTCTTTTCTTCCGACTTCAATGCCTTGGCATATTGAACAGTCGCAAATTCTTCTAATTTATCACCTGTCTTCCCAAGGGCTTTACCCTGCTCAATAAAGTACTCAAATGTAGACATGATGTCCAAAATGTGAGTACAGAACCTGAAATAATTAATTATCTTATTTCAATGTTAAATAGCAACAAGACTTAATAAAGTGCTTGTATAATCTCTATGTTGAACCCAATCTCTGTGGGAAACAGGAGTTGACACCAACTTGTATTATCAAATGTATAATAATATCACAAGTCACCTCTTAATTAACAGTGCACTACCCAAATCAGTGCATAATCATCAGTTATTTATCATAACTGCACTACAATAGTGCATAAGCAAAAAACACCAGTTTGTTATGATAAGTGCACTATAGACCAATAGTGCATGAGCATATATCAACAATAGTGAAAGCTAACTATGCAAGAACTATGTAAACAATAACAAGACAATGTAAACAATAGCAAAGGTCATCAACAATGTAAACAATAACAAAGATCAAAGTCAATGTAAACAACAACAAAGATCAGAGTCAATGTAAACAATAACAAAGATCAGAGTCAATGTAAACAATAACAAAGATCAGAGTCAATGTAAACAATCAACAAAGATCAAACATACGAAAACATTCGCATAAGTCAAATACACAAACAGCAAAACTAAAAAGAAATATGCGAAGATATGACTAACAAATGACGCTACAGTGTATACACAAAAAATATACGTAAAGAACTGAATAATAGCAAAGGGGAGACCTACAAATACAAACAATCGAAATCGAAACTAAAAACACAAAGAAAGAGAGAAAAGAAAAAAGAAAAAAAAATATATATATACAAGAAACAGAAATAAAGCACAACTCGTCACAACTAAACAGATATAGCAACGATTGTCGCTAGCAAATTTCACTGTAGGAAATTCGCACAGTCCCTAACGAAAACGCTAACAGTAGAACCTCTGTGACGTGGTATCTTCTACTGCAAGACTCCGCCCAACCGAGAAAACCCGCTGAAATATAAACATATAAATATACAAATAACAAATAACATATAACATATAAACATGTATCATGAAAACAATAGGAGAAAGTGTGAAAGTACAGAAGGCTCAGTTAGAACATAAGGGCACAGTTCACAAACAAAACAGGCCACTTAACTTCTATAAATCCAGCGTCAGCACGGTGCAGAACAGGATGTAATCAGCATTCTGAGGATAATGATCCAACGTTGATTAACTTCTGCTCCCATAAACAGCCATGACGAAGGAAATGAGCTTCTAATACTGCAACAGTTGTTACGGCACTTGACCTTCTGAATCTTCTAAATTGATTTAACCGGCACTTGACCTTCTGAACCCGCAGCAGTACCCCTGAGACCGGAACAGTTGTTACGGCACTTGTCCTTCTTTTCACCAGATCAGGAAATCCATTCGCTCGGTACTTGTCCTTCTAATTTTACATAAACTTCAATATTGCCGAGCAGCGCCGGGTAGTTTCAAAATCAGCAACTGTCAGAAAATCCGGATACTTTCAATAAAATTTCTTGTAAGGTGGTAGTTGATGCTGTAGTTGTATCTAGTATGATGATGATGTCTGGGTTTGCTGACCCCCTTGATAGCTGGAATCAGAGTGAACCAACCTATGGCCACCAAAAATGATATGGTGCGCCAAAATATCAGATGATAGAACCAGCTCTGGCCACCAAAAATGATAAGGGTGGATTTGTGCTGAAGTGGTAACTTGCCACCCTTATCGACACCTGGTGTTAAAGTGTAAGATGTAGGTGTCTTCTCTGATTTAGGATGTTGCTGTGTATGTGGTAGTGGAACAGTTCACAGGGTTATCACACAGGCAACATGACGTGTAGAGTCATAGAAAGGGTAACTTCGTTGTATAAGTTTCTTTCATTTATTGCACGCCACAAAACAGTCATGATACTTATGACATCAACATGGTTAACGAGTTCAGCAAGATGATATGGCACATTGAAAACAATTTCTGTAGTCAGCAATGATAGCTGTTGTATATATGCGTCATAAGACATCACAGTTCAATAGATTCAGAAATTCATCAATCATCGAGTGCTAGTTCGTGAAGCTGTATAAATAATAATAATTTCTATAACTTCTGCAACAGTGTCAGCTACAGATCTTCAATGTTCATAAACAATAATAAATGCTCCCATTCTGATGCTAGCAGATCAGTTGTATACAATAAGTCCGTTCACTGTCTGCACGTGAATAGCATACATGGGCTACAGGTCAGCTCGACCTTTATAATGTTCCTAAGTCTAACCATCTGACTTGGACGTGATCTCTGATATAACGAATCCTGGAACACAGACAACAGTCTTGTTGGTCTAGAGCGACCCATATATATTTAACTAGTTCAGGTATACAGATACTGGTGACTTAATCCTAGTCAAAGTACCTCTCCATTTTGCATCACACAGGCGAGCAAATAGGCGACAAAATGACGAACCTCTAGACGATAGCATAAAGTTCGATACAAGAGGAATTACCTTATTTCGGAAAATCAACCATGAACATATGCCTCCAGGCAGGCTGCATAATACTGGGAAATAGTCTAGTTAGCTAACTAACTCACTAAGACACTGTATTTCCCTCAGAGAATCACAAGACGCAGTTGCGTCTGCTCGCTTCTTAAACCATTTCTAAACTGCCCCAACTGGGCGGAACACACAGAACGAACTCCCGGTTTTTGACATGCGCAGAACGACAATCTCTGAGTTGCCGTTCACAATAAGACGATTCGAAGAACATTCGAGATAAAAGTCTTACACAGTCGCGCCTTTTATGGTCATGAAAAGAAGCGTTAAGAAAGGTTTCAGACATCTACCATAGTTGACTGATACTACCAAATAAGGAGATGTGGTCACGCTTCGTTCAAGAAATTATAGACCGAACGTGTCTCTATACAAGAGAAGGCAACTCCTAAAAATTGTAGTTTCGATAACTCGGATTATGACGGGCAGAGCTTACTCGGGTTATAAGACCAGGAAGTGGGCTATTTCAAGAAACTGATCAAAAAGTTCTTAACAGCTATTCATAAGAACTGAAGATTCCACTCGATATGCTATAGCTCTTCAACCTTTGCACTTCACGGTACGAGCTATCCGTGGTGCGGATAATGTGATGGCTGACATTTTGTCTAGATGCCCACATGACTCCAACTAATACTTCTGTCCTATATTTCTATATATTACAGAGTCATAACACACCTATATTATAATCATACATTAGCACATCTGCTCTCATTTTATGTAAACTCATATTAATGTGCTTTGTTATCATCTTCTTCGGTTACCATCTTTAATATAACAGAAGAAGGCTGAGTAGGCAATATAAGGGCCGAAAGTTCACTCGGCCACAATTATTAATAAAAATGTATTGTATATTATGAAACTTAATGGTTGTTAAATAGGATTATATTGATTGTATTTTCTCAGCATGTCATTGATGATCTGAGAAGTTACCTTACTGTTGTCAAGCATGAAGAGTTGGGAAGTCTATACTTACCGTTGGAACGACAGAAGATGTGTCCTTTTGTCATTGACCTGGATCTTCATGTATCGTCAACGTATTTCATTATGTATTGCATTATAATATTTATTTACATGTTTAGGTAATGTAATATTTACTATCACATGTGTACATCCTTTTGAAGCGGTGCTAGGATAATGACACCGCTATTTTGATAATGATTAGTATTACACTTGCATACAAGATATGTATTTTATGTTTACATGCTAACATGACCAGCAATGTGATGTGTGGTTGGTGGTACCTCCCCGATATATGTATATATTTTGAGACAGATTTTCTCTGCTGAGATATATTCTCACCTGTCACTCTATGTGTCGATTTAGCCTCATCTTAGGCAGTTTGTCTATTTATCCGCGCATAATTCGTGCGCTTGAGCTGCTTTTAGCTTGCTCGTGGATGTTTAAAAAAAAAAAAAGTTTCATTTTTTTTTTATCGGGAGGTTGCGGTAATATGTTACGCATAAGAATTTTGCTATGGTATCTGTGTACTCAATTTTTCTAATGCAAGGGATATAACTCTTGGAATTGAAGTTACTTTTTACTTTAAGTGGTTACCTGTTCTTATGCCCTTCGGTTGCCGGTATTGTTGTTTGACCGATCTTGGGTCGTGTCCATTTATGGAGCGCACAGGCCCACTTTTCTTTGAAACGTTTGGCAACCTGCGTCGATAGTTATTTCCTATCTTTATAAGGCTCGATTTTGAGTGTCGTTCTTAGAATATGCCCATAGCTTCGGGGTTGTGTGAATTGTATTCAAATTGAACGTTTCTGCGCATGTCTGGTTTTTTTGGTTGTGGATTTTGAACAAGCTTCCGCCCGGGAGTGTCACAGATTTTGTCGAGAGAGATAGACGCTTTTTCAGCGTCTGTCATGATCATATTGTTCGGGGAATGGAAGTCCTCTATAGTGTTGGTTCATCTCAGATGATATTCCCCTTTGTGATTCAAAGCGCCTGGAGGCGAGTGAGTTGTGTATTTATTCCTGAAGAGAAGGTAATTGCTCTACTTGATTATCATTGTCGCTAACTTTCATGATTGACATTTTTGCCTATTTACCAACTTTCCCTGGGCGGGAAAGAGTCTACGTTATGAGAAGTTTTCAAATCACGAATAACCATGTTGTTATGCATCGGGTTGATGCATGTCCTAAAGGCTATCTACTTGTTGGACTTTGCTGCTCTGGCGGTTCCACGTCAGTCTAGGTTTGATACCGTTGTTATTAAAGGAAATTAGAAGACATTATTGATACTCCAGAAGTCATGCTGTCTTGCTGGAGGTCAGAAAGGAGAAGGGATTTAATCTCCTACATTTATATATATATATATTATATCGGTTGTTATAGAAAAGGGATGAGTGTTTCCACACCTGAATACATTTACAGTCGTTTACAATGCATTAACGCCAGTTACATTATTCTCCATTAACATGCTGTGATGTCTACAAGTGTTGTCAGTGACTATGCCATTTCGATGTCGTCGTTGTGTCGTTAATAAATATTGAGAAAACGTCACTAGCTGTTCAACACCTTTATGACTTTCCTCGTCGTGAGTCAGTGATGTACTCTGTACTAAGTAATGTGGACAATGTTGCCTCTGTACATTAATACTACTGGACCGTAAGGAGGGATACCAACAATATATACTTACAATATCATGCTACATCCCAGAAGGACCAATTCCTTCATCTCTAAAGATTGGTACCCATCCACAACGGTGTAACGATATACATACATACTTCAAGTAAAATAGAGCACCGTTACAGTAACGTCTTGAAGTTATTCTTGATCAGATCGTTTTTAGTATTGTGGAAAAAAATTAAAATATTTACATTGTTTTTTTCTTATTTCATACCTTTAAAGACTGAATCAAGGGAAATAACTTCATGCTTGAAATCAAGGGAAATAATAGAAACAAGAAAACCAGCGTTTTCTGTTTGCGTTTCTGTTCATTAGACTATATAAATTTAAAAGCATTAATTTTGAAAAGAGGATAAATACGCTCCAATACAACCGACAGACCCCGTGTCTAATTTTAACAGGATGTGCCTCACAAATAGTAGGCAACATTTTATTTAAATGTCAGTTAGTCATATAGTTAGGAATCAAATTATTTCAGACCAAAAACACTTTTATTTTGAACATGCGCACTAATAAAACTGACAGACTCATTGTCAAGGTTGAACCAAGCAAGCCTCGCCAAGACGAGTGTAACATTTTATTTAAAAACAACCACTTAATAAGATACTGAATAAGCCAAATCAAAAGATCTTTATTTTTATTTGACATGCGCCCACATATAACCGACGGGACACTGCGTCTCGGTTAAACACTGCACGTAGCGCCAAAACAAGGTAAAATGTTTTCCGTTTACATTTATACAACCCAAAGTCTTTAATCAAGGGAAATAACTTCATTTAAAAAAAGCAAGGGAAGTAATCAAAATGATAAAAACACCCTTTTTGGGGGGGTGGGTGGGGGGGGGGGCAATTTACGAGTATGCCAGGGATGCTTGTGGATTATTTTGTTGGTTACAACGGGAATTTAAAGTTGTTGTTTCATATACTTATGTTTTTTAATTGAAAATTTGTGTTGCTTTTGAATGTTTCCCAAAAACAGGTGTCGTTATAAAATTGAATAGGTGAGTTAGCTTTTCTGGACTTATTGGAAAAATAACAAAGTGGATGTCCTTAGAAGGTAAACCTCTCACATTCGCCAAAAACGAGCCAAAAGTTTTAATAAAAAAATTGCATCACCAAAGCTAATTTAAATCTCCTTTTACTCATTTGAAACAGTAATGGAATTTACTAATATAAAATACGTTCGTGCTTTCTAGACTTTATTGTGTCACTTCTCGTCATAAAAGCTCACCGCACGATAAAATTTAAAAAGAATTTTGTGCTTCAAACGTTCGCAAGATCACTTTAACTCACATGTGAATTAGTAATTTTATTACAATAACCCTAATAGGAACTTTATCGACCAATGGTCTAAGATGATACAAACACATTTAAAAACACCGATGCTGCACACAAAAACTTCTGTACACCAGAACTGTCTTTACATTTCCAGTAGTTAAAGGGTAACTGTAGCAGACACCCGCAGAAAAACCTGTCACAGATTGTGTTGCTGTGGTTGAAAGTTCTTCAAGACTCCCAAACAGCTTTGTGTGGATGTTGCGTCTCTGTGGGCCAATGTTCAGTTCGCAATTGACTAAGCATGTGGCAGTCTTGCAGGATGTGTTCGGCTGTCTGTGCTGCCTGTCCACACGTACATAGGGGTGATGGGACCAATCTCAGTCTGTATAAGTGACTGTTCAGTCTGTTGTGTCCTGTTCTCATACGGAACAGGATCACCTGTTTTGCTCGATCAAGATATTGATAGTTGTCTCTTTGTTGATCAATTTTCCTGATGGCCTTGATAAGGGTCTTCTTTTCCTGGAATGTGATTGTTTGTTCTTTTTGTTCCTGTGTTGCTCCCTCTTTTGCTAACATATCTGCTCTCTCATTTCCTGGTATGCCACAGTGTGATGGTATCCACTGTAGCACTACCCTTCTTTTGATATTTACTTCGCATAGGACTTTGTTTAATTCTGGCAGTTTATCACTGTTGAGGGCTTGCAGAACTGACATTGCATCGGTAAGGAATACAACCTGCTGACATTGGCTTATTGTGTTATTTATTATTCCTGCAGCAATGCTTATGGCCTGTACTTCAGCATTAGTAGTTTGAACAGAATATTCCAGTAGGTGAACAGGTGGATTCATTTTCTTTGTCTGGATAGACCACATAAACTCCTGCGCCTCCGTTCTTCACTGCTCTGGTTGCAGATCCATCAGTATATATATACTTGGATCCATGCTTCTCTGGGGGTATAGTTCTTCAATCAATCAATCATGTCACATGTGCTATTTTCCTTTTGAGAGTAGATATTTAATAGCTCTCCCATGGGGCAGATGGGTTTATGGAGGTCTTAAAGGAACACTGGTAAATTTTTTGAGTTGTTCCCATGGGGTTTTGGGGAAGTGTGGGAGTTAATTTCACTTAGGAGTGTCTTTGATATCTGTAGTTCTGATTATTTTCCTTTGCAATCTAATTAATTGCTTATGGACTGGATAGTTCTATCACAGATTATTCATAGTATCCCCGTCATGTGGTAGCGGGTGTGTTGGCTGGGATGTTTTCAAAACATCTGATCACTGGTTTTAGCATCTGATGTGCTGGAATAAAGGACCATTCATTGTTTCTCCTTTTTGCTTGGATCCGTCATGGTTCTTGTGAACTTAAGCTATGGTTTTGTGCCTTATATATAAAGTGGACCAGTAATGCACTCTGGTCCCTTTTCTTCTGGTTAAGGTTTTCATTTCTATGCAAAAACAGCCAAGTGACTATTTTCACATACTGTTGGATTGCCGTAGTGAGCTTTTGTAAATGGTAGGGCCGATCTTTTTTTTTTTTCATGACTTTTGCTTTTACTCTGGTGGATCACTGGATTCGTGACTAGTTTTTATCTCTCCTTCTGTATAATAAAGGTGGACCTGTGGAATTTTTTTGGGGATTTTTTCTTTCCAATTTCATTTCATTTATTGGTGTTTGGATTAATGGTAACATATTAAAACTGGTCAAACTGGCTCGGACTAAGGTTTCAGTCAATGAGATGATGGCCAATCTTGTAAACACAAGAGTCCTGTATATCTAAAGTTTAAGGATTCATGATTGGGGCATGCTGTAGGGCACCCTTGAACAGGTGGTAGATATTTCATTACTGCTCTGCCTCCGTAGCTATATAGTCGTAATTGTCTCAAATTTTGCTAGCTTGTTTATTCATTGGGATTCCGAGAACCAATACGGTTCGTGGTTTATTGTCTTTACCATGTAGTTGGAATTGAAAGTTCCCATGCTGAGCTTTTTCTCCCTCCCATGGAAATCTCAGCATTTATTTCATTGGAAGTGCTGGCCCAATGCCGTGTACTTTTTTCCATTGTGTCCAGGGTCTTAGTTCTCGTCTTAATCTTTCATCCAAATGGAATGCCTGTGATTTTTTTCCATTTCAATTTATTGGTGTGGTCTTCATGGCACCCGGGTGATCAACCTAAGCGCTTGATTTTGTATGTACTTTTATCTAAGGCTTGTAGGTGTGATTTGGCCATGCTGTAGACCATGCTGCTGATCCGTTACTCTAATATAGGTTTCTTATTGCATCTGTATACACTTTCTTTAGTGTTGTTTCGTTAGCTCCCCAACTTGATCCAGCTATTTTCCTCAGTATGGAAAGTTTTCTTCTCGCTTTAGCCTCTGTTCTCTCGATGTGGTGCCTCCATGTCATTCTCTTATCTAATGTAATGCCCAAGTACACCGGTTCCTCATCTGTTTGGACATGTATATTTCCAAGTCGTATCTCTCCTGCTTTGTCTTTGTTGGAGAGCGTGAAAAGTGTTGTTGATGATTTTTCAGCGTTGATCTGCACCATCCATTTCTCTGCCCATGCTGCTATGTTGTCTGCTGCCCTTTGTATTCGCTTATTAGCGATAGTTAGATGTTCTTCTACACACCACACACCACCAAGTCGTCAGCGTATAGGGCAGCTCTCACACCTTGTGGCAGATCGTGGATGAGGTCATTGATGAATACAAGGAACAGGGTGGGAGACAATACTGAGCCTTGAGGAACTCCATGTTTTAGGAGGATTTTCTTGCTGTTGTGACCTTCCATAGTGACTCTTGCTTTCCGATTGTGTAGGAACGACTGGATCCATTTTCTCATATTACCCTTGATTCCGTTCCTTTGCAGTTTTTACTATTAACCCGTCTTTCCATACTTTGTCAAAAGCTTTTTGGAGATCTATCCATAGGGTAAAGACTTTTCTCTTTTCTTGGAAGGCATCTTCAACGATCTGTGACAGGTATGTGATTTGGTCTTCTGTGCTGCTGCACTCTCTAAACCCTGCTTGTTCTGGCACTAAAATTTTCTCGGATTCCAAGTACCATTTCAATCTTCTGTTGATCATCCTCTCCATTGTCTTACATACACAGCTTGTTAGGCTTATTGGTCTGTAGCTGGTGGCCTTCCTGTTGTCTTTTCCTTTCTTTATGATGGGACACATGAGCGCCTCTCTCCATATCTGTGGCACACTGCCTGTCATCCAACTGTAGTTGTATATTTGCAACAGTTTGCTCATTGCTGTATATCCTAGGTGTTTTAGCATTTCGTTGGTTATACCATCCGGGCCTGGTGATTTCCTGTCTTTAAGTTTCCACACGGCTGTTTTTAACTCGTCCATATTGAAAGGTTTGGACATAACGTCCGGACTGTTTCCATTAGTTCTAGTGTGGATTATTTCTTGACGAATGTCTCGTTGTCTGCGTAAATTGACGGAGATGTTACTTTCATTTCTGTAGGATTCCGCAAATATGTCTGCTGCTTGTTTGCCGGTATATAGTTTCCCTGCATCGTCTAGTGTAATGGTTTGTCGTTGAGAATTGTTATCGTCATTCAATTGTTTAGTGAGTTTCCACAACTTTCTCCCTTCCTTTTCAAGGTTTAGTTTATATGTTTTTTCCCTCCAGCTTCTCCTCTGGGCTTCTAGCTTTCCTTTAATGAATTTTGCTTTTGCCTTTTGTAGCATGATATGGTTCTGTTGGGATGGTTGTACCTCTGCAGTGTGCCTTGCTTCATTCATATCTTCATGTAGGTTTTGTAGTGTGTTGGACCAATATGGTACATAGTTCTTCCTCGCTCCTCTCGGTATTGTCTCCTTTGCTGCCTTGAGTACTCCATTATTAAAATCCCAGATGACTCTGTTAATGTCTCTGTCTAGTACCTTAATATCTTTTGTAAGCAGATTTGCTCTGTGTTGATAAATGGACCAATTTGCTTTTTTATAATTCCATCTTGGCTGACTTGGACTTGTATTAATTGTTCTATTAATTTTGATGAATACAGGACGATGATCACTTCCACCGAGTTGTTCTCCTATTTCCCTTTCCACTATCCCAGCCAAATCAGGTGTGCAGAATGCCAGGTCTGGAGTAGAGGTGCTATGCCATCTTCTGGAGTAAAAGGTTGGAGGATCATTAGGGTTGTTTAGAAGGGTTAGGTTATTGTCGTCTTGCCAGTTTTCTATCTCTTCGCCCCTTCTATCTAGCTGGTTGTATCCCCAGCTTTGGGAATGGCTGTTGAAGTCTCCCACCGCTATGAAGTTGCCAATGGGGACATCTATGCTAGTCATGTTCAGTGGTATGTCATTGGGGCAGTAGAAGTTTAGGAGATCCAGTTCCAGAGTGTTATGTTTTAGATGGATTACTTGGTATTCTGCACCTTCTTTATATGTCTTGGATTCTATAGCGTTGAGGTTATTCCTTATCAGTGTTAGTATGCCACCCTTCTTCCGATCTTTTCTGTCAACTCTGAAGCATTGATAGCCCCGTATCTTAAAATGTTTTCCTTCCTGTAGGTGGGTTTCTTGTATGCAGCATATGCTAATTTCTTTCCGAAATAGGGTATTCTCTAGTTCAGTCTTTTTGTTGTTGACTCCCTCTGCATTCCAATGCATGACATTCAGAGGGGCCGTCGTCTTATCTGGTTGGCCAGTTACTTTCTCCTTCCGCCTCCTGGCTCCATTTGGCGGACTAAGGAGACCTCCAGTAGCTGAGGGTGGATTCTGTCGAGGCTCAGAATCCGGCACTGCTCCTGCCTGGAGGGACTTCACAGGGCGAGCACCATAACGATAATTTTTTGACATCTGTTGTGTAGACATATTAAACCAAAGCGGGTTGCATGGTACCATGGTTGCTGGTGCGCCTCCTGGCCTGGTACATCTGACTTCAGCACCTGTTTCTTAAGGCAGAGTGTGCTCATGCCTCCCCCTCTGGCTGGGGGATTTGATTTTGCCTTTACCTCGTTTGCTGTCCCATCTTGCCTCCCGCTGGGGTTGATACCCAACCTTCGGCAAGATTACTGGGTATAACGGGGTCCACCACGAGTAGGTGAGGTAGACTTGGGCAGGAGAGGCTAAGAGACATGTTGAGTCTTGTATTGCGCATCACTGCCCCATTTGGACCCCACTAAAATGTAAAAACATATTCGAGTGGAATAATACAGTACAGGACACGGAACATGCACAATACGAAAAATATCACAGAAATTAAAAAACGTCCTACAACAAGCAACAATGTATATGTTTGAACGGGGCGTGCTGTGAAGATAAGTAGTAAACACGTTAAAAATGAAAATGGTGGACTATTCTTTCTTGGTGTGCCCGGTCGGACGGGAAAAATATTTGTTACTAATTTGATTCTTGCTAACATTCGGAGGCAAAATGAAAAAATAACAGTATTGTATGTGGAGTACTCAACAAATTCACTCGGTCTTTAATATTAGGAGTATTTTAATTTTATACACACGCGTCAATATAACAGACGGAAAATGTGTCTTGGATGAACAAAGTGTGCTACGACAAATGAAGCAAACATTTAAAAATAACGATGCTTGCCACATTTTACAGACCAACTGGCTTGCCTTTCCAATAGTCCTACTGTAGCAGATTTCCACAGAAAGACACAGATTGACATTAATAAACCTCCAACGAATATTAAACGAATGCAAGTATAGACACCTCAGACATTGCGATCGACAAAGTAATCTGAATAATAAATAAGATAGAAATACATCATCGAGAGGAATATAACAGTGCAGAACATAATTTACGCAATCAAAAAAGAAAAAAGAACAAAAAAAAAAAAACAAAAAAAAAAAAAAAAAAAAAAAAGAAAATAACAGGCATCTAGATTCAAGAATCAATCTATATCTGTGAACGGGGCAATTCCGGTTGAACCATCAGCAATAGCAATATTTTGTGCAGCTTGCATTTGTAATTGTTATAAACAAGGCCCAAAGACAGTCACTTAAAGCACCAGTTATTATCTTAAAAGAAAATCCATTTGCACATGAATATCAAAATATTTAGTTAGATGTTTACATTTTCCTAAGTTTACTAAACTGTTACTTGGAAGAACCGGGCAACACCGGGTACGTACAGCTAGTAGTCTCATAAGCGTAAATTTTTGGATTGACCAAAAATTCTCCTGACTAACACGTATGCGGAAAGATCTATGTTGATACTGTGTACAGTTAAAAACTATCATAACAAAAGTATTTCATCATGTAAAAAACCCACATTTAAAGAATGCACTTTTGACATAAGATGCGTTGGCGAAATGCAGTCCTATATTTACTGCTCATGTGATAATAAATGAAAATATTCATTGAGGAATTTGTAGATTCCAATACAAATCCCACACCACATAGAGTAATTAAGATATTGAAATATTTCCCACTCATTGACAACTGCGGATATGCAATCATAGATATGGCAACAATACAAACAGGAATAAAACAAACAATAAAGAGAGTCGATATCATAGTAATCATTCTGGCCACTCTGTGATCACGTGTGGAGAGATTTCCTAATTGTGCAGACGATACTGACTGATGTCTCCATTTTGTTTTCATTCTCATATTGACGATCAAAATGACTGTGCAGACGACTACTGTAGCAAAGGCACCAAAAGGGATAATCGCATTGTTTACAGCGTAAGATAACCTTTCTACGTTTTCTAGATCTTTCCTGTATATAACACCTAGAACAGTTTTATTTCTGGCAGGGTTAAATTTTAGCCCATAACTGTTGGCAAAATACACTGGACAGACACTGCTGATTACGACAGCTAATATGATGATCATAATGATAGTGACTCTCCGTGGTGTGATAATTGTTTTTACCTGTGTTGAGAAAAACAAAAAAACTCATTTAATATTCGTATTGTTTGAAACAGAGAAAGATATGAACAAAGAAGATATATACGGCAAGGTTGCATTACGACATAGAATACTGTAGAATAGAGAGAAAGAGTGAGGAATCTGCAGCACCTATTCCTTTTGGCGTTGTGTATTTTAAATTTGCTTTTTTATTAACTGTTTTTGTTTTCTGTTTGATTGTTTGTCACACACTGCACAATGGAAAAAAAGTTTACAAGATACAAACATCTGCAGAAAGTTAAGGTCTTTATCTACACCTGTAAGATATGATTGTTATTGTTGATCAGAATCGACGTTATTGCGCTCCCGGCAAACCCATAGGTGCTCAGTCTCCCTCAGCAAATGTCGACGGGTATGAATGCTAATTGTTCCTGTTGCGCACTGGTTGTATACACGCTGGATGCGTCCTTTCATACGTCCATCCCTGCTGGTCTTACATTTGATGCCAACTTCCAGCAGTCTTAGCCTTGATGATTCATCGATTGCAGTGTCATTCTCTAATAGGCGATCATGAATTGCCCTCATTATTTCTCTTATCCATGTCTAGTACACCTTCTATGGGTGCTCTTGAAGCTAGTCTGTCAGCTCTCTCATTGCCGCGTACCCCTGCATGACCAGGACAGTAGATCCATATCAGTTCTTGAAGATTCGATGCTTCTACGGAGGATTTCTAGTCATGTCGGAGTCATCCATCTTGGACCTTTCGAAGCATGGATCGTGAGTCTGATACAATAACTGCCTTTGTTAATAAAGTCTGAGACATTCCTACCTCCATTCTCATATTGGAGGTTGTTATCATGTAAGCCCTGCTATGTTCAGCGACGGTTCTGGGTTCTGCCCTTTGCTCTAGCAGAGAAGCCCTACCCTGATGTATTACCACCGATTACAGATCCATCAGTGTACACAATTGCATCATCATCCCAAGCATGATCAGTTATCAGCTGATCAATTTCCAGCTCTGCTCTCCTATTGGTCCAAGTACTGCGCTCTCTACCAAGGCTGCTAATGACTTGCTGGTAGTTTATCCAGCTCTCATCTAACTTACTCCATTCCTCTCCCTTGAATATATTTTCCAACTGTGGTCACCTGTCTAATAGTCGCCTGTGCCTGCTCCATCCATGACATCTCCCTCTTTATTCGTGCTCCTTTGATGTCAGCTATGATCCCATGCAGAAGATGCCTTTTGCCTGTGGTTACTCGCATTTACGCTTTTACCGGGGCCATCGCATATCTGGATCTAATTGACATCAATTCAAGCATTTGCCGCATCATCACAATGGGGGTATCTCGCGTACAGCCCAAGACTATATGCATCCCTTCATTTTGAAGATATGATAGGAACCTATAACAGAGCGTTACAACAGGATGCAATCTGATCATCAGAAATGTCCCCACCTCGCACAAGTGTTTCAGCCCTTTAATCTCCTTTACACTCTATGGGCGGCTAGCTCACTTGGGTCACGACTCCCAAGTGTGACCCTCCTATTGTTGTTTCCAGCATGTGCTGGGAATTGAGCCCATTCCACCATGGTTGCAACTTTCAACCTCACTCCTGGTCTTATCCATGCTGTCAGCTTGAGGAAATTGTGAAAGTAACCGTTATACTGTATATGCATTACTGTCCTGAGTTCCATAGCCTGTTGCGGTTGCTCGATAGTTTATTTACACCTTAAGGGAGTATTCGAACACTAATTTAATTTTCATACAGCCCGATATGAGACAAAGAACTGCCAATTTTTACTAGAAGGATGCTATAATATTTGTTTTGGTAATACGTGTGAAAGCTGAGAGAATATAAATACTTGTTCATATTGTATAGATGATTTTGGACCGGATTTCATTTATTCCGAAATATAAATATATCCTTCTAAGTACATTACAAAAAAATTCCAAACAAAATTTACAGCATTGATAGTCATGCATTAATGAAAAATTTTCACACACCAGTTTACTTACTTCCTTACTTAGTCGTTCCTCTTCTGCCGTGAGGTGTAGAGGTTTGGAAGAGAGAGCACCATACTATCCTATTGGCTGTCTTCCTTCTGGCCTAGTTCCATTCTAGTCCTCGGTCCTTCAGAGGTTGTCTAATGTTGTCCTCTCAGCGGACTCTGGGTCGTCCTGGAGGTCTGGATCCCTGGCTCTTAGTTTCCCATACTTGTCGTGGTAGCCGATCTTCTCCCATTCTGCATACATGGCCGAACCATCGTATTTGGGACTGTTCTAGTTGGGTTTACAGGGGTTGGGATTTTAGGCCTTGACGTATCATCCTATTGTGGACCATGTCTTTTCTTATGACTCCAACCACCTTCCTCAGGTACCTCCTTTCTGATCTGTTTTTTGTGAGTTGTAGTCATTGCCCATGACTCGCATCCATACGTCAGTATTGGGACATAGGTGGGGAGGTATACAGCCATGTTCATCTTCCTGCCAACCTCACTTGTGCTAAGGGAATCATCGATGTATGACCTGAAAAAGTCTCCCAGCTGCTGCTCTTCGGGTAGCCAAATCTTCTATGATGCCTCCTTTCCGGTCTATGACAGCTCCGAGGTATTTAAATTGGTTGACCTGCTCTAGGACCTGTTCTCCAAGCTTAATCTGATGTATTTTTTCCTCTCGTAATATCACCATTGTTTTGTTTTGAAGCTGCTGATGACCATCCCTCTCTTAGCCAGCTCTTCCTTCCAGACTCGCAGGTCGTATTGAAGATGTGCCTCTGATTTAGCAATAAGGGTAACATCATTGGCTAATGCCAGCTCTGAAATACAAACCTCTCTCATCTTTCAGTACCTTACTGAATATTTTCTTGTTCTCTCCTTACATGCTTTGATGACATCATCACCAGTTTTCTATGTCCCAAAATCAATGTTATTGGAAGGTTTCTTTCAAACATTACATTTTGTAATATACTATCAACAATCAAATCTATCATCATCAAAACTCGCGGGTATGTCATACCAAGTGAACAACACAATGACTTTCGCTCACCGGGTAAGTCCTGCATTCTAATAAAGCCATACTTAAATACGAATGACTTCTCATCAATGGTCTACGAAAAATGTTGCTAGAAACTACACCACCGTTCTAGGAAATATGTAAACTAATCTTAACCACATGAATAAATGACAAGCACATTTTAGCTCGTCTAAAACTAAACACTTTCAAATACAAATTTGTTAATATAAATTTTTTTCTTCCAATTACAGAGATAGGTTAATGCTAATCTATTTATTTTAGATAATACTGTCACTTTATTTCTTTTTCTTACTGCTAAAAGTCTTCCTCGGTTTTTATTTAAAGTTGAATTGGTAAAAAAATGTAATTGTAAAAATAATATGTCTTCATTTTATACGACTTTGTTATTATGTACAATATTAGAAATATGCCTGGTACAGCGATACTTGTCAATAATGAAAATATGCGATACTCATCTTTGCTCTGAGTACGACGAGATGTGGCATTGTCAGGATTATCTTATTGTGAGCCGTTAGATATATATATACTCATATATATTTCCCTCTGAGATTCACATACTTCACTATACACCATTTGAAATAGTTACAGATACATAAAAATAGATAATAATTCATTGATGTGAACATAAGAAATAACAAAGACATGAGAGTGTGTTTGTAGTGTGTACCTGTGTGTAAGTGTATTTGTATAGTTACCTTCAGAGGGATAGTTACACACAAGCATCGCTCCAGTGTGATACAAGCTGTGATCCAGCTAGTCACTCTGGTAAAAACCACATGAGGCCACGCTCCGATCAAAAGCTGAATTTCTATGGGATCAAAGGGCAAGTCAAGTTCATTGATTGCTGGAGTATAACAGATGTTTGTCCATGCCACTGTTACCAGGGAACATAGGTCTGAGATCGACAAGCCTGGAAAAGGTGAATAGAATAAATAGAAAAGGTGAATAGAATAAATAGAAAAGGTGAATAGAATAAATAGAAAAGGTTAATAGAGTAAATAGAAAATTTGAATAGAATAAATAGGAAAGGTGAATAGAATAAATAGGAAAGGTGAATAGAATAAATAGAAAAGGTGAACATAATAAATAGGAAAGGTGAATAGAATAAATAGGAAAGGTGAATAGAATAAATAGAAAAGGTGAATAGAATAAATAGAAAACGTGAATAGAATAAATAGGAAAGGTGAATAGAATAAATATAAAATTTGAATAGAATAAATAGGAAAGGTGAATAGAATAAATAGGAAAGGTGAATAGAATAAATAGAAAAAGTGAATAGAATAAATAGAAAACGTGGATAGAATAAATAGGAAAGGTGAATAGAATAAATATAAAATTTGAATAGAATAAATAGGAAAGGTGAATAGAATAAATAGAAAAGGTGAATAGAATCAATAGAAAAGGTGAATAGAATAAATAGAAAAGGTGAATATAATAAATAGAAACGGTGAATAGAATAAATAGAAAAGGTGAATATAATAAATAGAAAAGGTGAATAGAATAAATAGAAAAGGTGAATAGAATAAATAGAAAATGTGAATAGAATAAATAGGAAAGGTGAATAGAATAAATAGAAAATTTGAATAGAATAAATAGGAAATGTGAATAGAATAAATACAAAAGGTGAATAGAATAAATAGAAAAGGTGAATAGAATAAATAGAAAATTTGAATAGAATAAATAGGAAAGGTGAATAGAATAAATAGAAAATGTGAATAGAATAAATAGGAAAGGTGAATAGAATAAATAGAAAATTTGAATAGAATAAATAGTAAAGGTGAATAGAATAAATAGAAAATTTGAATAGAATAAATAGGAAAGGTGAATAGAATAAATAGAAAATTTGAATAGAATAAATAGGAAATGTGAATAGAATAAATAGAAAAGGTGAATAGAATAAATAGAAAAGGTGAATAGAATAAATAGAAAATTTGAATAGAATAAATAGGAAAGGTGAATAGAATAAATAGAAAAGGTGAATAGAATAAATAGAAAAGGTGAATATAATAAATAGAAAAGGTGAATAGAATAAATAGAAAAGGTGAATAGAATAAATAGAAAAGGTGAATATAATAAATAGAACAGATGTCCAGTTTGTAACAGGATCGTCGCTTTTTACTGTCACTTGTCATTTTCTCAACTAATATGAAACATTGTCCATTGTACATTGTCCCGTAATTTATATGTCTCGTGATTTCCTGTCAGCTCCCTATGGATCATGGAACAACCATTGTAGTTGGTCCCCTTGCAGGAAAGCCTGCACCAGGCAGTCACATGTTCTAGCAGCGGTGATTTATGTGACAATTTATTTTGCATGATTAGCGGGACAGCCTCGTGCCTAATCTTATATTAGACGCAAGGTAGCCGCGCTGGCGTAATGGTTACCACACTGCGCTGGCACTCGGGTGATCCAGGTTCACGCCCTAGCGAGAACATTTGAGAGGGTGACTTCGACCGAGACTTGAACTGGATTAATTCGAGTCCTGCCGAAGACATTTGAAGCAGTGCCTTCGATCAGGTACTGGAATAACCTGAACGGCACCTGAGCACAAACCCTCTGTGGATGGGAAGGAGCGGAGATGGCACGGACATCTGGCTCTTGACCGGGTGGGAAGGAAAGTCTAGAGACTACCCAGCTTCGCAATGCCATGAAATTTGTTTCATGTCAGTGGGCCGAAGAACTGAAGCCCAAGTGCCGCTGGATAGAAAAAAAAATATTAGACACGTTGAACGACGTGTCTAGATGCGCAGTAGTCCTCTTATAATTTGTTATCTCTGTAGAGACCCCGGGATTTCAGGGGGTCATGTAGTTCAAACTCTATAAGGACATAATATAAAAAATATCAGTCTTCATTTATACGTCATATACATAAAGGCTGAAATAATGATCTTTTGATCAAAATTCAGCTGTAAGTAGTGTCAAAATAATGTTGACACTTCTAAACTACTACTACTACAGACTTTAATAGCCCTCTCTCCCCTCTACTCCACTTGTGGAATGCATACCACTAATCTTATAACAGCGCCACTGCTACCTGCACACCGGTGGTGATGCAATTTTCTTAGAATAGACAGGTAGATCGACTTGAATGACAATAATTCTCTTTTATGTTCCTCAGGGATCATAAGGTTGCCACTGCTATCAGTAATCGTGTAGATGTCGGTGGCATTACATGTTATGCTTTCTTTGCGGTGGTGGCTTTTGGAGCAGTTTTTATTCTTGTGACGGGATTGCCAGGGCTGAATCGGTGCGCGAATAAAAATGCTATTATAACTTTATGAAATAAATTATGATACGATAGTATGGTGCTCTCTCTGGCAAACTCTAAACCACAGCGTAGAAGAGGAAGAACTGAGTAAGTAAGGTTATAAGAAATGTTCTTTCCGAAATAGAAAGTTGCAGATAAGTAAACAGTAGAAAGTAATTTGCAGGAAAGTATGACTGAATTGTTGTCCATGCCGCAACAAAAGCGTGTCCAACTGTTACTGATTCCGTGAGACTGAACATTAATCTAAGAACGACATAAGTCACTGCACTCAACGTAATAAATCATGTCTTCTTCTTCTTCTTCTTCCGTCCTTAGCCAAAGACCGACCAAGCAGTCAGAGGCCACCACGCCTTGTGGCGTCTTAAGGGCAACAGCAGATTGATTTTCTCTGTTGTAGTTTCCCATCACGCCTAGCGGCGTCTTTAGGGCAACAACAAATAGATCCATCTGCCGTTGTTTCCGTAATCGGTGTGACAAGCCAACGGGTGATCAGCCCATTGGGCAATAAATCATGTGCCCGTATAATAAGGAATGGGAAGCTAGAAAAGACAAACACGTTTACATATATGGGAAGCATACACACACCAGCCTGCATAATGAAAATTAGTTTGAATGTTTACCGTCCCTCAACTCTTCTTCTGAGGACAAAGCATTTCCCCTACCTTTTAACTCTACTCTGTCTCTGAGCCAACTCTGGAACTCACTGGACACATTTTATCGTACGGCAATAAGAACACAGAGCTTGAGAGCTGTCATTTTGTTATTCTCTATAATTATTTCACTATTACCCATACTTAGTGCTCAAAACCAAGATTTTCTGTTTGCGTCGTTGCCAGATATTAGCCTTTTTCACTCATAACTACATGAACTATACAAAGCATCAGCCAGTTTGTCACCTTTAAGGCGATACCGGCACGCAGATTTTATGAAATGAACCATGAAAATCAGTATGCTTTCAACGGTTCTTGGCGCCTAGCGGGCTTAAGTGCGTATGTAACCGTTGTAAACAGCTTGTACCATCAGAACTGTTAGCATTAATTTAAACAGAAGAATTAAGTAGGAATCAAAACTGTACTTAGCTAATAAGTTATGTGAAAAGTCAATAATAACAAAGTTGTATACAATCATGGAATTGGCTTGTCTCATGCATTGGCTCCAGGCTGCAGTAAGGTAAAGGTCAAGAATCCCGTTACACGCCCATTGAGGCATATTGGGAATATGGTGTTAGGCCCATATTGTCTTGACCATCGGCACACTAGGGGTGATGACTAGCTGCAGTGGCGACTCCATAATCTGTAAGGAGCGGAAAAAGACAGGAGTAATGGCATTTTATCACGCCCAACATATGTGTTCAACGACTAATTTCTAACGTACACAGTTTGCTCTAAGTGCCAGTTACTGTGGGCGCTATGCTCCAAGAAAAGAAACAAGTCATCCCATCATTGCCTTACCAAACAGTCCTGGTTGTGAATCATAGGGGGTAAGAGAACCAGAAATAGTCAGAAAAAACACATGGAAAAGTGAACTGAAGACAGAAATGAAACTGGGGAGGAAGACTAAAAGACTCAGAGCTGACGGTACATAACAGGAGTTTTGGGCATACATGTGTTGAAGACCTATGACTTTTGGGGAGTAACAACAGAATGAATGAATAAAATTATAGATCACTCTTGACTTTTTTTTTAATAGTAAGCTAGTGTGACTTAGACACTTTAGGTGACTACATAAGTCACCTGCTTCAGTTCCTGGTGTTGAGCAAATTTTGTGTACTAGATTTCTTTAACTAAACTGTTCAGTATCAGTATTATTAAACGCTAACTGTCGTCTAACTATAGACTGCGAGAAGGTTTTGACACTAATAAATAGACAATAAATTATAGCATGACAACTGCGGTAGACAACAATTAAACAAACATTAGACAGGTGCACAATGCTACTAAAACATCAATGAGAAATAATAACAAATTTATGCCAATTAAAAACTATATACTGCGCTAGAAGACAGCAATTTTCTTAGCAATGACATTATAAGAGCATGCTGAAGAGGTAATACGAAAATCAGAGCCAAAACAGATTTGATAAAAATATCACATGCCAGATGCGCAGTGAGAGATCTGATGATTCTCTTTTAGTCATAGTATCCTGGACTTCTAACCAACAATTTTTGTTTCCAAAGTTGCACATTTCAGCATCATTCTCAACATGTTATTTGCTGTACCGTCACCAAACACTAATTACTTTGATACTGATTCTCACGCTGTAGATAATTGCATGTGTCTGCCGTTGGGTAGTACAACCAATTACAGCCAAGCACACTGTATTATAGACGGTTTAATTGATCACAACATACACAACGCTCTGATGGTTTTAGAACTTACGTATCTTTCAATCGCTTCCCGTTTGACCCCTCTGGGGCATAGGCCCTTAAAAAGTTCAAGCCTCAGCCACCCTGTCTTGTACCATCTCTTTAAACTATTTTCATCTCTTCTCTATCATTATTTACGACTGTCTGCAGTTTTATTCTCTAAGAATTATTTTTTTCTAGCGCATTACGTTATTTCTGTTACCTTGTAAGATTTTATAAGAACTTATTGCAAATGTTGTTGGGTAGTTTATTCAGTATGTGCCTTAAACAACGCTAACGCCTTTTTTCACATGTTGTACCACTTGTATTTTTCTGGGTTTTTTTTTTCCCCATCAGTTCCACATTATTGTTCTTATCATATCAGTTTATGGTTTCATTCCTGAGCAAACATACATTTCCGAAAGTATGTAACTTCTAGATTGTAGTGTTTCTGGCTCTCCGTGTTTCAGAGCCATTCAAGAGAACAGAATTGGCGCTGGAGTTGAAGATTTTTTGTGTGTGTTTGTGTTAAAATTCATCAAGTCATCACCAAGGTCACACACAAAATGAAGCATATGTAACAGGAATGGTCTAAGAGACGCTACTATTAAGAAATAAGGATGAATACAGTAATACAGAGTTAAGGCCGATGAGGAGGTTCTCAGTATCGGAGATCAGGACAGTAAAAAAAGATCACATGACTTCATGAGAGAGAGTCTATAAATAGAGGACGAGAAGCATTTTCATTCTCTTGGGTCCGCAGTTGTTCTTTGGTCTGCTGTTGTTTTTATGTAACACTTACCACGATGTAAAGGTGGGAAACTGCACCACATGTCAGAGACGTAGAGAAATAGTCAGCTTTATTCCCAACCTATGTGGGGTTGTGATTCTGGAGTGTTCAGAAGATTTAGATATCAGAAAGCCATGTCCAATAGTCAAGACCACAGGACAGATATAAACGACTCGAAGCAGTAAAATCATTATTGGTATGTAGACTCTCGAATAATTAGAAGAAATTCGTCGAAATGAACTTTCTCGTACGCATTACGACAACATGAAGGTCACGATTTATGGGCCAGTGACTTTAATGCGAGACATAAGAGATGTGAATATTTGTTAGGATAAACAGCATTAGTCTTTGGATAAATCCCCACACCCTAGTAGAGTACTAGTGAATATAACCAAAGCCGCTGTATCAAATTTGTTTAAGAACAGCTAAATCAGTTGGGACTTAGAGAAATGTGTAGAGCTACCATGACCAACTTAATCATATAGCCAGATGTGTACGTGACAAACATGATTTATGGGCCAGTGACTTTAATGCGAGACATAAGAGATGAATTATTTATGTACTTCAGTAAGTAAAAACGCTCACGTTGTTTGGAAAATTGTTTTTGTTATTGTTGAACAGAATTGACACCATTGCACTCCGGGCAAATCCATCAGTGCGCAGTCTTCCTCAGTATATGTCAAAGAGTGTGAATGCTAACTGTTCTTGTAGCTCGCTGGTTGTATACACGACGGATGCATCCTGTCATATGCCTATCTCTGCTAGCCATACGTTTGATGCTAAATTCTAACAGTATTAACCTTGATGATTCATCTACTGCAGTGTCATTCTCTAACAGGCGATCATTAATTGTTTTCAGTATCTCCCCCGTATCCATATCTAGCGCCCCCACTGTGCGTGCTCTTGATGCTAGTCTGTCAGCTCTCTCCTTACCACGTACCCCTGCATGACCAGGACAGTAGATCCACACCAGCTCTTGTAGACTCGAAGCTTCTATGAATGTTTTCCATTCATGCCGCTACCAACCACTTTGAACCTTTCGAAGCATGGACTGAGAGTCTGACACAATGACTGCCTCTGTTAATAAAGTTAATGAGTTTGGCCCCCAGTTTTGCGAGGAAACGGCCACTCCTGTATTGTAAATACTCTTGGTAGGTAAGTTACTTCCTCAGCTAGGAAAAACACTACACTGTTCCACCTAATTTGATATTCATAGGCTATGGAGATAAGCTGTCTCTATAATAGCGTCGTAATAAATCCTTTGCGTTCACAATTGCTTGTGGCTGGTGGCCACACTAGCCGGTGACGGAGATTGAAGTGAGTGCAGCAATACTTGCACCCACTTCTATATCCAACCACGAACAACTACTGCTGGCAAACGAATATCCAGGAGGGACCCGCAGGTGCGCCTCTTATGCTCGATAGTGAAGACGTGATCTTTCAGACAGATGACGAATACTAGCAATAGGCGAATCCTGTCTGGTGTTACGTCAGTATACTCCAAATTAGCAGGACTTAAATGGGTCTGACGATAGTGCCGAAATGACTGGATGGCAAAGGAGGCAGCCCGTATGTGCTGGAGTGACAGGTAATTTTGAACAATAGGCTGTGTTTACGTTATCCACGATGCATCCTTATGTGCTGAAAATGGCAGTATGATCTGGACTTCCGTGTATCCAATACTAGACAGAGGAGCTAATATAACTAGAAGCTGCAGTGTACTCTGGAAGTGGTAAATGATTAGTGTCGCATAATAATATCTTGTGTTTCTTTGCGCACCTGAACTTTGCTGTAAGTATGCATAAAATATTGAATGTCAGCAGAACTGCATAGAAATGATCATGCGTTCGGTAGCTGTGCAAATAGGTGCAGAGAGATGAATGGACTGGACAGGAGGCCTTAGAAGAAATATGTCAGTTAGCCGGCTATAAGAGCCGTAGTTCATTTCTTTATGCTCGCCTTATGATCACTAGCTTTTGGGCAGCTTTGTCTGTATAATCTGATGGCAGTAGGTTGTGTTGAGCCAGTCATATGGTTTTTGCTGTTCTTATTGAAGCTGTTTGAGGAATATCGTGATTAATTGATAGGTAAATTGTCAGTACGCCTTTGTGTCTTAATTGTGTGACCTCTCACAGTTGTATGGGAATCAATAAGTGGACAATGTCATGAAAGTGTAGTTATTATACTGTGACAATTAGTAGGTACCAAATATAACGTGGAATTTACAAAGTGCCAGGAGCTGGCAGTGTGATGTAGACTGCCGCGTAATACTTATTATGTGGAAATTGTAATCCAACTGGAAGCAGCAATCAAATCAGGAAGCACAGAACAAATGTTGTGACCAAGGCTCTGAAAAATATAGAAGCAGTCAACATCTCATTACTACCCGTAGCAGACTCTTCCTCTGTCAATCTCTCACCCATGCATAATATAAACAAACCTCCACTCTCTTTCCTTGTAAAATCTAAACAAAACCCGTTCTCACCCGCTTTGCGCACTGCTTTGTGTCTAGGGATGACGACCACTGTAGGCCCAGCCCTAGGTTTCTCTTTACAAGCAACGCGTTGATGGCGCGCTTCGTCGCAAGGTGTCCTGAAGCTAAAAATATTAACACACACACATCTACATAGTCCCACACACTATCGTAAAGCGAGGCCAATGTTAGGTATCAAACCCTCCTGTGGTAATTATAAGTGATTGGCCTGAGTAAAAATTGTCCCAAATAGGAATAACCCGGAATGTGTTACCAAAAATAGCTTTGAGCTTATACTCAATAGTTATCATATAGCAAACACTCTTACCGAAATATGATACACATAACCAAGTGGAAAAAATAGGTAAAAATACTATACATGAGCTCATTCTTTCTATCTTGAGGACAAAAAAAACCCACTTCTAGCTAACATTTAGTGATTATGGATCGTGGCTCACTTAATACAATTCAGAGCATCCTCGTCAGGAAAAAATTTACCTTAAGGAAACAGAATGTATATATATTTAAGATGAATTAAAGTAACACAGGATCTCAATTCTATTAGATTAAGCTAACACCCCACTGGATTAAATAATTAAATGTATGCTTACCGAGTTTAGAAAAATTCCAGCAGTACAACTGCTATTAGCTCTTGCGCTTAATATCACTTTGTCCAGTGGCAGAAATTGCTTGAGACAATGGTATTGAGTGATAAAGACACCTCGCTTAAATAGTAAAATAAAGTCTGCAGGTGGCTTTTACACGTGCAGAGATCTAACGTAACAAGACATAAGGGTCTAGGGAAATGTTTCCCTGGTGACTCTAGATACAGGAAAAAGACGTAATCTGAAGCAACACTAGCCCGTTCTTACGAGCGACAAGAGTCCGTGATTCTAGATGCGGGTAGAAGTATGAAAAGTTTAAGTTTCTCCCCCGGGTTCACGGGTTCTCTGTAAATCAAAGAATTTGGGAACTTAGCCGCGATCTACAAGAAAGGCAGAATAAAGGACCTTAGCAAGATGCCGATGTCCACCTGTAAAGGGGTGGCATTCAGACTGTCCAACGTACGATTGGCATGACCAATGCCAGAAATTGCGTAATTAGGAGCTATAAAACAGAAAAGTGGGCGTAGACAAAAATAGAGAACATGACAGGCCCGACCACTCGGCTAAAAGTGACAGAAATGTCATTCAAATCACGACACTTCATGTTTATTTCCTCCAGAATAAATTATTGCGTGTTTGTCAGAATATACTTCACCTGTTCCGGTGTATCACTTTTTGTGGCAGTTTATGATGCAAGGAACACAACTATTGATGGATGATGTCATAGATTTTTGATAGGGGAATTAAGACTTGGGTTGGTCCCTTCTGAATAGATTAGAATGGGTGATAGCCACAGTGAGAGATAATAGTAGAAATAGATTTCCACGAGTGGGATGGTAGACTGTGATAGAGGCTGTCTCTGAAATCGAGAAATCTTCTCTCGTTCACCTATCTTCTACGACAGATCTAGAGGAGTCAGACAGTCTAAACACATATATATATATATATATTACATATATATATATTCTATCCACTCACGTGCACGCACATACAAGACGACAGTTAGACGTACAGACGTGGGAAAACTATAACAAATGATTATATAGATATGCTAGAACGAGCTGACCAACACGCTGGTTAAGTTTAAGGGCAGTTTTAATTATCATCTAAAATCTCATCACAACACATAAAATTACATCAAAGTCATAAAAATCAAGGAATTTCTACACGAAATGATAGACCCACAGTTATGATCTTCCCTCGATGTGTAGCCCACAGTCCCGTTAGGAGAACGATGATAGCCCAAAGAGTCACAGATACATATGATTTGGGTCTAATATTTTCCCCTTTTGAAGGTATGACCTGACTTTGATAGCAGTATCTATTCTAAGGAAAAACATAGTTTAGCAACAAAATCTTGCATAAGGAAAGTTACACAGTGAGGGAATCAAACGAAAAACATCCTTCAGTCTACTTTCACTCGGTTCTTTCATCAGGGCCCTGACTCACACAACCTTACCTACAATCGTGCTGTGGTTCGCCTTCTGGCGCAAGCCTTAGTGTACACTTCGTTTAATCTGTCTATCTGTGGATGAAGCGGATACCCAGCTCTGCAGATATTGGTTTCATTTACCGTGTCCGGGGAGCGTCCTCTTCAGGTGATCGTTCTTTCTTTACAGATTTAAGTTAATGTCACTTGTTTACGAGGTAAGAGTTAGGGTTTCAGCGGGCACACAGTGTCAGAACACGAGGTTTCCTTTAATTAGGAAAATGACCGGTGAACAACTTCTCTCAACAGATAATCTTGGTTCACCACACACTTGGTCAAATAATGTCGGAAAAAGTTAATGTTTTTTCTGTAATTATTCTCGCCGCAAGGCAGCATGTACATTATAGTTTGTGAAGAAATATGATCTGGCTCAAAGGCCCAGTACAAGCATTTATTCTTTAAAAAAACCGTTAGTGGGATTGGTATTCTGTCTATCTCTGAAGGCACACGCCCTGTCAGACAGGTAATACTTGAAAAAAACCACATGGTTAAAGATATAAAATATTTATGTTTCTCACAGGTTTGTCTCTGTACTAAACGCCGGCAAAGTTTGGGTTACCCAGTATTCACTGAATAAAGAAAGAACACATATGAAATATTTTACATATTAGGTACTCGATATAACTTACGTTAGAACTGCAAGCGTAGAGCTTGACTTGACGTTTAAACTTTCCCGTGAAATAAGTTATATATAAAAATCAATCAACATGAATTAGGAATACATACGTATTCCGTCAACACTCATGAGGCATCTAGCATTTATAAGTTAGTTTAGAAAAATTATTCTCGTCTGATTATTTAGCAGTTAAATTAAATTCATTATAGCTACATGATTTTAAGCTAGAAATTATAATTTATTCTGTTTTTCCACTGTAACTCGTCGACTAGAGAATATAACAGACTTATAAATTAATCACTCTGCACAAAAGAAACTAGTAGGATAAAATAGGCGATTTAACACTTAATCACTCGCAAAATCTAGATATATTAAATATAATATTTACCTCACCACAGAACTACGGTATCACAACGAAACTAAGAGATTTCCTTATAAGTTTAAGTATCTAGAACGAAGTGACCACGTCTACTGCAAATGGAGAATGAGTGCAATCAAGTTTCAACTCTGGTTAATATCTTAAACCAGACAAAGGCTCCTACTATTTCCAAAAGCGAAATAATCTCCCCTTTCCGTCTTAACACCTACGTCTGTTTAGACGCTGCTCATAACTGCCAACGTGCGTCTTCACACCTCCGTCTAACTATCTGATTGTTAGCGCGCGTGTCATATGAGAAATGCTAGACACTCTGTCTTCTCTGAGCGAGCCTGTCTGGCGCTATTCACCCGTCACCGAGCAACTCAGCCAAAGAAACTCGCGTGACAGGTGCAAATGTAGACAATTTGTCTGCTCTCATGTCTGATAGACTGAATTCCCACCTAAAATCATCTGGTCAAGGGACTGACACGTTAGGTAATCGACTGCGTTTCTATATGAGAAAACGAAAACGGCAAAGTTTGAATGGGAAAATAGTAATGTTTATAGTCGCAAACGTACGAATGCGAAAACACAGAAAAAGGATAAAGAGTGCTAATAAAATAGAGGACACGGGTAGAAAAAAGAAGAGAATATAGAAAATTTATAGATCATAAAACTCTCTGTGACAGAACGTCCCCCCTTTAAGATATGGAAGCACTCCATGTCTACATTATGGAAATAAATTTCCTATATCCGTAGCTTCGGGGTGTCTGTCCTCTTCCCTCTCATCTTCCCCCTCCATCTCTGTCCAATTCCTACTCAAGTCTACTCCCAAAGTTTCCTTTCTGTGGAATGTCTCCCATGCGCGCTTGAAAGAGCGTCGCCACTTTGGACATTTTTGAAAGATTTCCTGTGTGTGCAGGGGAATTTCCCTACCACTATCGTCAGGAGATGGTCTTGGCCACGTCTTTCCAAGCTTTTAACATATTTAAATGGAAAACGATCGTCAGAGAGGTATGGTCGGAGGTTGATTGGTGTACTGGTCAGCTTGAAGGCCCTGAAGTATCTCTACCAACTTTAACATATTTAAATGGAAAACATTCTCCTTTCCTTGAATAGAGATCTGGTAGTTGTAGTGGTTTTTGATGTTATTGTATGGTTGATATGTTACCTAGTGTACTGTTTGAGGTCAGCTGTGAAGGCTCCTGAGATAAAAGTTTATGGGAGTTACAGGAGGCCTTTCTGCTACCACTTTACGACCTCAAACAGACCTATTCTACTATAATGAGTGTTAGCTACGTTAAAAGTCTAGGGTACTGAAATGTAATGTGTAGGTAATAAAATACACTGACACACACATGTAAATAATAAGCCTAATAATAATAATAAACTCTACAATACACTGAACTAACACTGGCTGTTTAAGTTTTAAAATCTTTTAAATTTATTAGTTCTGAACCAATTTTTATTTTGGTCAGAACATATGAAATGATATGAATTTATCAATGAAATGCATATATATATGGCATAATCAAATGTAATTGGTGTACATAGGTGTATTATAAGAATGGTTAATATTACTATTATCTATAATGTCTTTGGGAGAACTAGCACTGAATGTTTCGTTGGAGTGGCGTCATCACGCCCAATCTGTGACTACCAAAATCATTGTCCATTGACTTATGGAATGAAGTAAATGTTAGATTTCTCAATAGATATTTCTTTATTTGATGGTGGAATAGTTGTGAATCTCCAGCAGGCCAGGTTTTCACTTATCTCGCATGTGACGTTCTGTTACAGGATTCTGGTGGCCCACTCCTCTCCGTAGCTGGAGTAAAAAGTTAGGCTTCACTGACACCAATGTTAGGCTGCACAGGCACACGCTTGTGTACTTTTACAAAAGCAATTGGCACCACTTCAGTGCCAAAACAGAAACTTCTAAAACAAAATTTTGTGCCATGTGTCAGTACTCTATCTACTGAGCCACTCTTACACACAACACCACACAACAACATTACAGAGACTGGGTCAGATCTCTCTGACCAACATAGCACATCTTACCCAGTTGTTTTCCAATAGTACCAGTTCCCCAAGACTACATTGCATCTGAGATATGTTCAATAGTTTCCTCTTTCATTCAATAAGATGGGTGATATGTTCCCACTGATCTCAATAATAGATCCGCCTTCCATAGTCTTAGTTAGGTTTCCATATATTATTTGTTTGTCTCTAAGCCCTGGACTGCGGCTGGGGACCAAGATCAAGCACTTACTTGTCGTAATCATTTTTCATGATATGGCAGTATCAATCACGCAAAATACTAAAATAAACAAGAGAAATGCTTTTATCCTTACCACAATTCGAAATTGAGAACACAGTCACTTAATACTAGCAAAACTCAGCTGAGCTGCTGGCTAGAGTATGGCGTCCCACTGAATTTTATGTATTATTTCCTGGAAAACACCACTAGCAGTTAAGAACTGTGTTATAGGACAGACTTCTATCGAATGGCACAAATGTGCGTCTCTATCTTGCTAATATAAAAATGCGTTGGCCAATCAGATCGAAAGACCAAGCTTTTCAATTTGAATTTTGAAAATAAAGTCAAAAGTACATCTCAATTTCTCAAATGTACGTCGGTCACATTTTGGCTTTTCCCCAATTTCACTTGTTGTTTTGGGCTACTACATGTAAAAACTGCACAAACCTGCTTCCTAAGTTATTTTTAGCTACAATCTCCCGAGTTTGCCCCGCTAGTTCATTGCAGTTTGATTTTTGCATTTTTCTGTCTCAAGGACGCAAAAATGTGACTTAAGTGAAAGTATGCACAACAATACTGTTCGCTAGTCTGATAGGAACAATACGGTCTTTCGTCAATATCTTCCGTGTTATCTGTCCGTCTGTATAATTAAAAGTATATTATTTGTCAGCTTAAGATGGGCTATCAAACTAGCTAGGTTTTATTTTCATAACTTTATTATTAAAGAAAAACCTACTTTTCTCAAGGTTAGTTTTTGAAATTTGTTTTGAACCTTTGGGTATGGCATTTGCCGCTATATTCGAACAAAACAACCAAGTACGGTAAAACGTCTAAGATACGACTGTTTCTAACAAGAGCTTAGGTCTTTTCTGTCCATTTCATTACATTGTGTTAACTAGTGGCGTGTTTTTTTTTTACTACAAATTGCGTCTTTTTGCCCTTTTAGATTCAAACACGTGTTCAGACCGTCATAATGATTTTTATCTCCATTTCCCTCCCGTCTAAAAATGTACCGTTTCGTCTGCATGTCTAACTAGTTAGTTTCAATGCGGTAGGAAACGCTGGCATAGGCGAGCATGTATCCTAGTATCTTACGCATTATTTTTATCCCTACATGTTATCTTTATAATTGGAGATATTTTAACGTTGTATCACGGTAAATTCATCACACATCTCCCCACTTGAGAACATGCACTACTGCAAGTTCCAAAACCAGTGATACACATAGATAAAATTAATCTCACGCGTGCCAACTATGCTAATTTTGATCACAGGGGTGCCTACTGAGGAAATCTGCACCGACATTCTGTGACCCCGGGATATATTCGATAATAAACTGATAAGGTTGCCACAATAAAGACCATCTTAACAATCTTGCATTTACATGCTTGGCCTGAGATAAGAACACTAGGGGCTGATGATCCGTCTGGACCACAAAAGTCCTACCATACAGATAGATTTGGAACTTTTTTATTGCCCATATTAACGCTAAACATTCTTTTTCGCTTGTGGAATATCCTTGCTCCGCTTTATTCAATTTGCGGCTTGCATAAGCGACTGGGTTCAGTTCCCCATTGGGTGAAGATGACCTTTGCAACAGAACCGCCCCCAGGCCTACATTACTTGCATCTGTTCTCACCACAAAGTCCTGTGTCAAATCAGGCAATTTGAGAATAGGCTTGCTAGTGAGTTTTTCCTTTAACTCTTGAAAGGCTAATTCACATTGCGCAGACCCAACAATTTTATCTGGATTTCTTTGCGAGTCAGATCAGTCAGAGGAGCACATATAGAGTTAAAATTTTTGATAAATTTTTGGTAAAACCCACATAACGACACAAATTATCGCACGTCTTTTTTTGTTTGTGGTCTAGGTGCTCTCTGCAGTTTTTCCAAGTTCTTGGGGTCAGGGGTCATGTTACCCTGATATACAGTATGGCCCAAGAATTCCAACTCTTTGCATCCAATACAACATTTTGTTGGTCTAGCAGTTAAGTTCGCTTCCCTAAGCCTATCAAATAACATTTTCAGAGAGTTAATGTGTTCTTCAAATGTCTCTATGGCGACGAGAATATCATCCATGAAATTCGTGATACATGGATTATTCAGGAGATCCAACTATTTGCACATCATCCTTGAAAATACACTCGGAGCATTTTTCAATCCGAATGGTAGCATGTTGAATTCATAATGTCCTTCCGATGTGCTAAAAGCTAAATAAGGTCTAACTTCAGGCTTCACTGGAATCTGGTAATAGCCTTTACTAAGATCCACCTTCGAAAAGTATTTTGCCTTGTTCAATCTGGCAAATAACAGTTTTGTGACTGGTAATGGACCCACTTGTCCTTCTGTGACAGCATTCAGTTTCCTGTAATCTATGCACAGTCTATGTTCCCCAGACGGTTTCCTCAACAAAACTACACTGGAGCTAAAAGAAGATTCACTGTGTGAAATAATCCCCTCTTTCAACAAATAATCTATTTCTTCTTTCAATGCCTTCTCCTTCGCAAACGGAACAGAATAGGCTCTCATACAGATTGGGTTTGCGTCTACCAGCTTCATGTCATACTGTAGCAAATTTGTATGTCCTGGTTTATCTGTTAATACATCTGTATGTTCCTCCAGAACCTGTTGAACTCTCTCCCTCTGATTTTTAGTCAGGTGCTTACTGACTTTTACTTGTGCGGCTGTCTCACAAGGATGTAATGGGTATTCATGTGAGGTGAGTGGTTCCTTTTTCATTTTAGTGGTGATAGCCAAGGTCAGTAAGGGGGTGCTTTCCTGGAGTGGTCTGTCCAGATACTTCTTTAAAAGGTTTACATGATATACCTTCTCCTTCCCCTTTTTGTCAATTTTATAGTTTGTTCTAGACACCTTCTCTAGAACCGTAAATGGACCTTGCCATCCAATTTGTAATTTATTCTGGCTGCCGGGTAGTAGAAGAAGCACCTTCTCTCCCACAGCTAGTTCTCTGTCCTTTGCTTTCCTATTAAAATACGCTGCATGTTTCTTCCTGGCTTGTCTCAAATTATCATTTGCCAGTTTCCATCCAGCTTTCAGACGAGTGGTCAGTTCGTTCACATATTGATACAATGAGGTAACAGTCTCTTCTGCTTTCTCATCTGTCCAGGTCCTTAATAAGTTACATATGGACTTTTAAATTTTCATACTTATTTTTCATGGCACCCATCGCGTCCTTTCCATTAGAAGCCTTATAGTGAGGACCTTTCTTCCTAGAATCATCACTCACAAATCGACCACTACCAATTTTTTTCTTGGGTTTATCTTCCCACTTTAGATTGCTTATGAGAGATCTTCGCTCTCTTTTATTTTCCTCCAGTTTATATAATGCTGACCGAGGGATTGTCAGCTTAGTCTGGAGTAAAATTACTCTTTGTACTCGTCGCATAGTGGCCATGTTAATCCATTCAAGTGAAGACTGGGTGTGAAAAGGGGGCTCCCATTCCACTTTGTCTACTTTATGATAAGTATTTTTCCTTCCAGGCCTAAGTTTGCCCCGTGGCGTTTCTAGGTCCGGCACATTTTTCCCCTTTCTGGGTGTTCCCTCATGAAATATGCCACATGCTTCTACAAAGTTCTCAATATCGACATTTACGTCGGGCCAATAGTATTTTCGAGCAACCTTTTGGCAGATGGTACCTGCTTTCTCATGGTCACCATCCTTTCCAACATGTAAGCTCCTTATTAAATTTGCCCTATATACCTTGGGAAGAACCAACTGTCCGAGACCAGTGGATCTAGTTCCTGTCTTCCTGTATAGCAATCTGTCCTTCATAAAATACTCTCCCTTGCTTGGAGGTGTGTGGCATTTGGGCAATTTTTTGAAACATGGCTTGAGTGTCCTATCCTCAGCCTGCGCCTTCCTCATCTCTTCTGGATGAGCATTTATACGTTCACCTTCTTCCTCCTTTTTCTGTGACCTGGTCTGCACTGTCGCCGTGATCACAGGTCTCTCGGGATTCCCCAAGAAGACGTACCTACACCCCAATATCAGAGGGTAGATTGGTTCATCTATCACTGCTGCTCTGATTTCTCCTTCCACATAGCGAGTTTTCACCGTTATCCTTGCGATGGGAAGTGTCATGAGTGGTATGTCCTTAGCCGCCCCTTGTATTTCCACTGTTTCTGTGGTATACTGACTTGGGTCCACTAGGCTAGACTTCACAACTGAATCATAATCCAAACCTGTATCATATAGGCACCTTGTGGTGACTCCATTACAAATAACATCCTCACAAACTGGGGGGTGATAAGGTTCCTGCTGTCCATTAGGATTAACCTTTAATCTTTGATTCCCCGATTTCATTGCAGCAATGTTTGAAGGTTTCCTTTTACAAAATTCGGTGTTATGGTTGTCTTTCTTGCACCATTTGCACCATCTTTTTCCTTGGTTAAACGGTTTTCTTTCATTATATTTTTGGTCATTGAACTGTGAGTTTCTGTCACGATAATCATTTCGTGACCTATCAAAGTTTGTCCTGCCTTTATTACCTTGTTCTCTGTTATCAAATCTACTAAATTGCTGTGGAGCTTTAAAATTTTCTATGTGCTTCTTTTTAGTGCCACTTACCTCTGCCTGGGCTGCCTGATACCTCTCAGCGACATTTAAAACCTCCCCGAATCTCTCTGCACCTTGTTCCATGAGAAATTTTCTCAAGTCTGGAGCCATGGACTCTCTTAATTGCTCTATCATGATCATCTCTTTAAGGTCTTGGGTCTTCCCCAGAGCAGTCCATTTCTCCAAATAGGTTTCCAGTCTGGCAGAGAATTGGTGGTATGTCTCCCCAGACAACAGTTTGGCATTTCTAAACTTCTTACGGTAAAATTCACCATTCTTTTCATATCTCAATAACAAAGCCTGCTTTAGCATGTCATAATTGTCTTGGTCGTCTCTATGCATCTAAGCAAAAACTTCATAAGAAGTACCTCTCAGTCCCTGGGATAACTTAAGACTCCACCTCTCTCTCTCTCTAACCCATACGTAGTAGCTAATAGTTCGAATCTACTGAGGTACCCCTCGATGTCATCGTCTTTCTCACTAAAATGGTCTAAATGAAACCCCATAGCTGAGGTTGAGGCTCCTTGACTAGCTGTAGCATCGGAGGTAAAGGGACTGGCACCATTTTCAGGAGCATGGCTTTGAAACTCAAACTCCCTTAGTCGTAACTCATGTTCCCTTTGTAATCTCTTCTCCTCCTTTTCTGCTTCCCTTTCGGCAGTCAATCTCTTTTCTTCTGCCTCCCTTTGCTGTCGTTTTTCTTCTGCCTCCAATGCCCTAGTCTCCTTGTCAGCCTCAATCTGCAGCCTCTTAAGTTCTTTATCAGCCTCAATTTGTAACCTCTTCTCTTCAGCTAACCTCCTATCTTCCCTTTCAATATACTTGTCACATTCAGAAGTTACATACTGAATTAAAACCTGACCCTCCATGTTCATCTCCTTCGCCGTCAGCACAGCAGCCGATCTAAATTTTGCTAGATCTGCCATACTTTAACATACAAAGTAACAATGACCAAGGTAATTCTAATTATGTAATGACTAAGGTAATATATTAATTAATTACTCAACTAATTACTAATGGCTGTGAAGATTCATCAACTTTTATTTTCCACTTTTTATTTTAAGGGACACTTTTAAATTCATACAACTCTGTCCCCACTAGTTTAATTCCCACACCAGAATATCCTAATATCTTTAATAACTTAATCCCCGGACAAGACCCCAATATTTGTAGTGGTTTTTGATGTTATTGTATGGTTTATATGTTACCTAGTGTACTGTATGAGGTCAGCTGTGAACGCTCCTGAGATAAAAGTTTATGGGAATTACAGGAGGCCTTTCTGCTACCACTTTACGACCTCAAACAGACCTATTCTACTATAATGAGTGTTAGCTACGTTAAAAGTCTAGGGTACTGAAATGTAATGTGTAGGTAATAAAATACACTGACACTCACATGTAAATAATAAGCCTAATAATAATAATAAACTCTACAATACACTGAACTAACACTGGCTGTTTAAGTTTTAAAATCTTTTAAATTTATTAGTTCTGAACCAATTTTTATTTTGGTCAGAACATATGAAATGATATGAATTTATCAATGAAATGCATATATATATATGGCATAATCAAATGTAATTGGTGTACATAGGTGTATTATAAGAATGGTTAATATTACTATTATCTATAATGTCTTTGGGAGAACTAGCACTGAATGTTTCGTTGGAGTGGCGTCATCACGCCCAATCTGTGACTACCAAAATCATTGTCCATTGACTTATGGAATGAAGTAAATGTTATATTTCTCAATAGTTAGTTCTTTATTTGATGGTGGAATAGTTGTGAATCTCCAGCAGGCCAGGTTTTCACTTATCTCGCCTGTGACGATCTGGTACAGGATTCTGGTGGCCCACTCCTCTCCGTAGCTGGAGTAAAAAGTTAGGCTTCACTGACACCAATGTTAGGCTGCACAGGCACACGCTTGTGTACTTTTACAAAAGCAATTGGCACCACTTTAGTGCCAAAACAGAAACTTCTGAAACAAAATTGTGTGCCATGTGTCAGTACTCTATCTACTGAGCCACTCTTACACACAACACCACACAACAACATTACACAGACTGGGTCAGATCTCTCTGACCAACATAGCACATCTTACCCAGTTGTTTTCCAATAGTACCAGTTCCCCAAGACTACATTGCATCTGAGATATGTTCAATAGTTTCCTCTTTCATTCAATAAGATGGGTGATATGTTCCCACTGATCTCAATAATAGATCCGCCTTCCATAGTCTTAGTTAGGTTTCCATATATTATTTGTTTGTCTCTAAGCCCTGGACTGCGGCTGGGGACCAAGATCAAGCACTTACTTGTCGTAATCATTTTTCATGATATGGCAGTATCAATCACTCAAAATACTAAAATAAACAAGAGAAATGCTTTTATCCTTGGCAGAATTCGAAATTGAGAACACAGTCACTTAATACTAGCAAAACTCAGCTGAGCTGCTGGCTAGAGTATGGCGTCCCACTGAATGTTATGTATTATTTCCTGGAAAACACTACTAGCAGTTAAGAACTGTGTTATAGGACAGACTTCTATCGAATGGCACAAATGTGCGTCTCTATCTAGCTAATATAAAAATGCGATGGCCAATCAGATCGAAAGACCAAGCTTTTCAATTTGAATTTTGAAAATAAAGTCAAACGTACATCTCAATTTCTCAAATGTACGTCGGTCACATTTTGGCTTGTCCTCAATTTCACTTGTTGTTTTGGGCTACTACATGTAAAAACGGCACAAACCTGCTTCCTAAGTTATTTTTAGCCACTATCTCCCGACTTTGCCCCGCTAGTTTATTACAGTTTGAATTTTGCATTTTCTTGTCTCAGGGACGTAAAATTGTGTCTTTAGTGAAAGTATGCACAACAATACTGTTCGCTAGTCTGATAGGAACAATACGGTCTTTTGTCAATATCTTCCTTGTTATCTGTCCGTCTGTATAAATAAAAGTATATTATTTGTCAGCTTAAGATGGGCTATCAAACCAACTAGGTTTTATTTTCATAACTTTATTATTAACGAAAAACCTATTTTGCTCAAGGTTAGTTTTTGAAATTTGTTTTGAACCTTTGGGTATGGCATTTGCCGCTATATTCGAACAAAACAACCAAGTACGGTAAAACGTCTAAGATACGACTGTTTCTAACAAGAGCTAAGGTCTTTTCTGTCCATTTCCTTACATTGTGTTAACTAGTGGCGTAATTTTTTCCTTTACTACAAATTGCGTCTTTTGCATTTCTAGATTCAAACACGTGTTCAGACCGTCATAATGATTTTTATCTCCGTTTCCCTCCCGTCTAAAAGGGTACCGTTTCGTCTGCATGTCTAACTAGTTAGTTTCAATGGCGGTAGGAAACGCTGGCATAGGCGAGCATGTATCCTAGTATCTTACGCATTATTTTTATCCCTACATGTTATCTTTATAATTGGAGATATTTTAACGTTGTATCACGGTAAATTCATCACAGTAGTTAGCCTTAGAAATCTTTTTCAGGACGGTAAAAGGCCCTTGCCATCCGATCTTCAGTTGGTTGTTTCCGGTAGGGAGTAACACCAAAACTTTCTCTCCTGCTTCCAGTTTTCTCTCTTTCGCGACTTTCGTGTATCGGTTAGCGTGCTTTGTGCGTGCTCGCTTAAAGTTAGTCATTGCTAGGTCCCATCCTAGTTTCAACCTTCCTTTTAAATCCGATACATATTTACTGGCTGAGACAACTGTCTTATCTGCCTTCTGGTCTGTCAGCGACCAAAGTAAGGCTTCAAGCGGGCCCTTAATGGGTCTGCCGAATAAAAGCGTAGCTGGTGGAAATCATGTGGAAGTATGAGGAGATTCTCTGTTGCTAAATAAAGCTGCAGGAATACAAAGATCCCAATCTTCAGGTTTCGCTTGTGCCAGTTTACTTAACATCATGTTGAGGTTTCCATTAACACGTTCCACTAGCACATTTCCGGCCGGAGTATAAGGCTTTGTGTAGATGTGTTGGGTTCTCAAGATCTTCACGATCTCATCCGTCAACAGGTTTCGGTATGGGGATCCGTTATCTGTCAACACTTGCTGAGGGAATCCCAACCGAGTGAAAATCTGCACGAGGGCTTCTGCGACATGCTTGGCATCTGCGCATGTTAGCGGTATAGCTTCTGCCCATATTTTTTTGTTTTTTTTCTATAACCAGCGGCACTCGAGCTTTCCAGCTCTTTCGGCCCAATGACATGTCATTGCGAGGCTGGGGGGTCAGTGGACTTTCCTTCCAACCCGGTCAGGAGCTTCGCTCCTTCCCATCCACACGGGATTTATGTGCAGGAGCCGTTCAGGTTATTCAGTCAAATTTCCGGTCGTAAACATTTCTTCAAACGCCGACGGCCGGGTTTGAACCATGAACACCTGGTCGCCAGTACAACGTTGTAGCCATTACACCAGCGCGGCTCCCCAATAAAGTGCATGTGTCGACTAAGGTAAGGATAAACCTGTTCCTTCTTTTAGTCCTTTCTAAGGGTCCTAAAATGTCGATCACAACCAGTTCCAATGGTATTCCCACTGTTGGCATTTCACCCAAAGAGACTGGGGGTGCCCGTTGCTTGGGTGGCACACGTTGGCACTGGGCACAGGATTTGACATAACTGATAATCTCAGTATTTACTCCTGGCCACCAATAATGAGTGGTTATCCGTTGGTTTGTGGCGTTCTGTCCCATATGTCCGCTGAAGGGAAGAGAGTGCCCCATTTCTAGGATTTGGCTTCTGTACTGTTTCGGTACTAGGAGCTGGTTGTAACCTTGGTCAGGCTTGCCCGTTCTGCGATAAAGTACGCCATCCTTAGAAAAAATGTTCCCGTGTTGTCTGGGTTCCTTAGCCATGGGCAGTTTCCTAAAGCAGGGTGCCAAAGTAGGGTCCTTTTGTTGCGCTTCTTTAAGTTCCATAGGTAACAAATTAGGCGCAGGCTCCCGTTCCTTCTTGGTTTGCCCTCTTGTAGTTACTGCTGCCCCAATCGGCTCTTCCGGTTTCCCAATAAACACGTATCTCCCGCCAAGTATGACTGGGTAGATGGGGTCAGCTATAACAGCCGCTTTGATCACGCCTCTGACAAAATCAGAGTGGATCTCCACCAGTGCGATGGGAAGTGCTGTAGGTGCATCACTCTTAGAGACTCAACAAAGTTCGACGGTCTCTCCTGTCTCTTGACCGAGTTTAACCAGGTGTCTGGCAACAATGCAATCATAAGAAAGCTTCGTGTCAAATAAACAAAAAGTTTGAGAACCGTTCCATGTAACAGTACCTCGCGTTGAGGGTGTATCCCGAACAGGTTGGGAATCACTGTCAATAATTCCGCCTTGCGAGACTGTTAGTAAGCAACCGATGCGTTTAGGCTCGGTGTGCTCACTCTGATCATTAGTCCCGTGCTCAGGAGTTCTTCCTTTACCACCTTGTCCTTTCTGGCTGCGCTGCCATGAAGGGCGGTCGGGTTGATCAGACTGTTTACTGTGGTTGCTGGGTACTTGGTTTTGTAGAACTTAGATTTTGTAGAACTTAGATTTTTCAGGAGAGGGGTTTTGAGGTCCAGTTTCTCTGTGGTTATTCTGATTAGAAGCATGAGAAGATTGGTCTAGATTATTCTTTCGAAAATGCTCTTCTGTCGGTTTCCGTTTTGTGGCCGGTAGTTCAGCCAGCGCATTGTGATATTGCTCAGACTTTTCTAAGATGTCTTCAAGCTTTTCTGCACCCTGCTCAGCTAGAAATCTCCGGGTGTCCGCAGACAAAGTGTTCTTTATTTGTTCTGTTATAACAAATTCCTCCAAACCTTCATAGGTAGAGGGGAGCTGTGAAAGCTCAAGGCACTTTGTCAAGTATCCCTTCAAACGAGACGAGAACTGCTGGAAAGTTTCAGAGCTCTCCTTCCTGCTGTTGCGAAACAGTTGCAAAAATTTGCGAGCATTCATTTCAAAGCACTCCAGTAACGCTTTCTTCAACACATCATAGTTGTCTTGTTGGCTGCTTTCCAGTTTGGCATAAACATCATACGCACTGCTTTTCAACGCTTGAGGAAGCTTCATATTTCAACGCGACCTCTCTAAACCGTACAGAGTTGCAATTTTCTCAAATTTTTCTAGATACGTGTCAATCTTCTCATTTGGACAAGGGAAAGATTCTAGAGTGAAAGACATAGCAGTGAGATGAGTAGATTGTGTGTTAGAAGGATCGGTTAAAGAGGAATGAGAAGACTCTCCATTGCTGGAGGTAGAGGCAGCACTACGGCTTTGGACTTCTAGAGCTTTGAGCGCCAGCTCATGCTATCGTCGTTGCTCCTTTTCTCTTTCCTCATGCTGTCTCTCCTCCCTCTCCTTCTCATGCTGTCTCTCCTCTCTCTCCTTCTCATGCTGTCTCTCCTACTCTCTTTCTCTCTCTCTGTGGATTTCCATTTCTTTATCCATCTTCTTCTGTTGTAATAGACGGTCTTCCGCTTCTTTCTTCTTAGCTTCTTCTGCTTTCCTCTCCGCATCATATCTGTCAAGTTCGTCCCCGACAAGAGCTTTCGCTTCCTCTCCGTCCAAACCTTCTTCTCTTGCCTCTGCCATAATAAATAGCTGACTGAGACTTGTCATGGAAGAAAAGCAGAAAAGGGATACACTGGTTCCTACCACTTGCGAGAAAATACCAAAACAAAAGATGATATACTTTAACCTGGGATACCTCCTCCAAAATATATAGTGTCTAACTATCGCTGCTATTAATCGGCAATTAAGCACCTAATGCAGACGACTACGCCAAATAAATGGTAGTAAGATTACTCACTAAAAAATAAGTTGCTACAATGGAAACAAAATAATTATTGCAAAAACTATAAGAGAAAAAAAAATTCCCTTAATTTTTAGTCAACTAAAAGTACACCCCTGAAGTCAGTTAGGGTAAGGGAGGCAATTTACAGGACGTAATTGTCTGAAAGCACTCCTTAGCTTAGCTCAAACACCTACTTCTTCAGAACCCTGTGAATGTTATACACTCACAAACTTTACCAGCGTTTAGTATTACAAAATCAGTAATTAATTTATATTCCGACAAAATCATTTTGTAACTCAAATGTATAATGCTCAATAATGCTGTGGAAAAAACCCAATTATTAGTTATGTGGTCAGCACGCCCATAAACAGATCGTTTAGTCTAGGGGATAAATTATTTTTTAAAAGATACCAAATCCACGAGACAATCACACTCTTACTCTATTTCAGAATAAAGAAAATTAATCCTGCAAACGAGCTGATATTCGTATTTGCTCAGGACTAGAGTTCAATTCCCGGAAAACGAGCTACCATTCTGTCGTAGATTTTTGATAGGGAAATTAAGACTTGTGTTGGTCCCTTCTGAATAGATTAGAATGGGTGATAGCCACAGTGAGAGATAATAGTAGAAATAGATTTCCACGAGTGGGATGGTAGACTGTGATAGAGGCTGTCTCTGAAATCGAGAAATCTTCTCTCGTTCACCTATCTTCTACGACAGATTTAGAGAAGTCAGACAGTCTAAACACACACATATATATGTTATATATATATATATATATATATATATATATATATATATATATATATATATATATATATATATATATATATATATAAAACGAAGATGGCTGTATACCGCTCCACCTATGTCCCAGTCTTGACATATGGATGCGAGTCGTGGGCAATGACTACAACCCACAAAAGCCAGATTCAAACCTCAGAAATGAGGTATCTGAGGAAAGTGGTTGAAGTAACAAGAAGAGACATGGTCCGCAACCAGACGATCCGTCAAGGCCTAAAATCCCATCCGCTGCAGACCCAAATAGAACACTCCCAACTAAGATGGTTTGGCCATGTCTGCAGAATGGGAGAAGATCGGCTACCACGACAAGCATGGGAAACAAAGAGCCAGGGATCCAGACCTCCAGGACGACCCAGAGTCCGCTGGGAGGACAACATTAGACAATCTTTGAAGGACCGAGGACTAGAATGGAACCAGGCCAGGAAGAAGACAGCTGATAGAATGGTCTGGCGCTCTCTCTTCCAAACCTCTACACCTCACGGTAGAAGGGGAACGACTAAGTAAGTAAGTATATATATATATATATATATATATATATATATATATATATATATATATATATATATATATATATATATATATATATAACATATATATATTCTATCCACTCACGTGCACGCACATACAAGACGACAGTTAGACGTACTGACGTGGGAAAACTATAACAGATGATTATATAGATATTCCAAAACGAGCTGACTAACACGCTGATTAAGTTTAAGGGCAGTTTTAATTATCATCTAAATTCCCATCACAACACATAAAATTACATCAAAGCATAAACAAATAGTCATAAAAATCAAGGAATTTCTACAAGAAATGATAGACCCACAGTTATGATCTTCCCCCGATGTTTAGCCCACAGTCCCGTTAGGAGAACGATGATAGCCCAAAGAGTCACAGATACATATGATTTGGGTCTAATATTTTCCCCTTTTGAAGGTATGACCTGACTTTGATAGCAGTATTATTCTAAGGAAAAATATAGTTTAGCAACAAAATCTTGCATAAGGAAAGTTACACTGTGAGAGAATCAAACGAAGAACATCCTTCAGTCTACTTTCACTCGGTTCTTTCATCAGGGCCCTGACTCACACAACCTTACCTACAATCGTGTTGTGGTTCGCCGTCTGGCGCAAGCCTTTGTGTATACTTCGTTTAATCTGTCTATCTGTGGATGAAGCGGATACCCAGCTCTGCAGATATTGGTTTCATTCACCGTGTCCGGGGAGCGTCCTCTTCAGGCGATCGTTCTTTCTTTACAGATTTAAGTTAATGTCACTTATTCACGAGGTAAGAGTTAGGGTTTCAGCGGGCACACAGTGTCAGAACACGAGGTTTCCTTTAATTAGGAAGATGACAGGTGGACAACTTCTCTCAACAGATAATCTTGGTTCACCACACACTTGGTCAAATAATGTCGGAAAAAGTTAATGTTTTTTCTGTAATTATTCTCGCCGCAAGGCAGCATGTACATTAGAGTTTGTGAAGAAATATGATCTGGCTCAAAGGCCCAGTACAAGCATTTATTCTTTTAAAAAAAACCGTTAGTGGGATTGGTATTCTGTCTATCTCTGAAGGCACACGCCCTATCAGACAAGTGTTACTTGAAAAACCCACGTGGTTAAAGATATAAAATGTTTATGTTTCTCACAGGTTTGTCTCTGTACTAAACGCCGGCAAAGTTTGGGTTACCCCAGTATTCACTGAATAAAGAAAAAAAACACATATGAAATATTTTACATATTAGGTACTCGATATAACTTACGTTAGAACTGCAAGCGTAGAGCTTGACTTGACGTTTAAACTTTCCCGTGAAATAAGTTATATATAAAAATCTATCAACATGAATTAGGAATACATACGTATTCCGTCAACACTCATGAGGCATCTAGCATTTATAAGTTAGTTTAGAAAAATTATTCTCGTCTGATTATTTAGCAGTTAAATTAAATTCATTATAGCTACATGATTTTAAGCTAGAAATTATAATTTATTCTGTTTTTCCACTGTAACTCGTCGACTAGAGAATATAACAGACTTATAAATTAATCACTCTGCCCAAAAGAAACTAGTAGGATAAAATAGGCGATTTAACACTTAATCACTCGCAAAATCTAGATATATTAAATATAATATTTACCTCACCCGAGAACTACGGAATCACAACTAAACTAAGAGATTTCCTTATAAGTTTAAGTATCTAGAACGAAGTGACCACGTCTACTGCAAATGGAGAATGAGTGCAATCAAGTTTCAACTCTGGTTAATATCTTAAACCAGACAAAGGCTCCTACTATTTCCAAAAGCGAAATAATCTCCCCTTTCCGTCTTAACACCTACGTCTGTTTAGACGCTGCTCATAACTGCCAACGTGCATCTTCACATCTCCGTCTAACTATCTGACCGTGAGCGCGCGTGTCATATGAGAAATGCTAGACACTCTGTCTGCTCTGAGCGAGCCTGTTTGGCGCGATTCACACGTCACCGAGCAACTCAGCCAAGGAAACTCGCGTGACAGGTGCAAATGTAGACAATTTGTCTGCTCTCATGTCTGATAGACTGAATTCTCACCTAAAATCATCTCGTGCAAGGGACTGACACGTTAGGTAATCTACTGCGTTTCTAAATGAGAAAACGAAAACGGCAAAGTTTGAATGGGAAAATAGTAATGTTTATAGTCGCAAACGTACGAATGCAAAAACACAGGAAAAGGATAAAGAGTGCTAATAAAATAGAGGACACGGGTAGAAAAAAGAAGAGAATATAGAAAATTTATAGATCATAAAACTCTCTGTGACAGATGATCCGAATAATGGACGTTCCTTAATTAAAGTAAGGCCCCTTGTAAATTATAAGAGCTTGTATGAGTGGGCGCTCTATGTTCGGAGCTTCTCTTATCCTACATAAGTAATTAAAACGACATTGTGTTATCTTCTATATTCAGCTGATACCGCGTAAAGCTATTGTTCACAGACAGAGAGAAGCAGCTCGCAACGAGCTTTCGAAGCTAAGATCAGATCGTAATGAATCCTGCATTCCATAAAATAAACTATGAGATTGGCAGAAGTTACAGTGAAACTGTTTAATCCAGAAGAAGAATGATTCAGTGTAGAAAAACGGTAGAATAGGAAAAATCAGTTTCAAATATATTTTGTTTTCCTAAATACCGTGGCTGAAACCACAAGGTACTCGTGACATTCGGTAGACATATTGTAATTGGGAAGAAGTTACATTTTCCTATCACATGTAACTGATTAACAAAGAAGTAATCGACATATTTTAAATTGTGATTTTATGACTTCAAGGTGTCAACAGTGCTATTCATTTTATGTTTGTGCGGGAAAAACCAAGTTGGTAGAACGTTTAATATTTTTCCTCACAAGGACTATAGACTCTATGACCAACAGCAAGAAGTAAACGATCTATAACTGTTCAAATAAAAAAAAAAAAGAAACGCATAGCTATCCGAGGGCGCGTTTTTATGAGTTTGTAAGTAAAATTTGGTTCTAGGGTATATAAAAACCAGCCTCAAATGTTCTTTACAGTGTCAAATGCACGTGTTGACCTGAATTGCGTTCGTTTTTGTAATCGTTACAACGCAGTGGTCAATAGTGTTTATGACGCAATTTTTGACCACTGCTCATGTTGCGCGCACGTGAAAGCAACAAAATTTGGTGGTGAACACTATTCACTGACTACGCAACTGAAACCCTATAAAAGGATAACGCTACACACACAAAAAAAATCAGTTCATTTTCAAGCAGACATTTATGGCGTCTCTATCGATAAATTTAAGGAACATTGCTATTGGCCGACTGCATGCAGGCGAAAGTCAAAGTCAGGTTGCCAGGCATTTAAACGTGCATCAGAGTACCATCAGTCGACTTTGGCACCGGTTCCAAGCCACTGGCTCAGTTGAAGACCGGCATCGCAGTGGACGACCCAGAGTGACAACAGCGGCAGAAGATCGCTTTATTCGGCTTCGTCACCTCAGAGACAGGTTTACAACAGCTTCCTCTACTGCCCAGTCATTGCCTGCAGGACGTCATGTGTCTGATCAAAATGTCCGGAATAGACTGCATGACGCTGGACTTTGGGCGCAACGACCTCACCGCTGCCATTGCCTAAATCGACTTCTTTGGGCCAACCAGCATCGTCCCTGGGCAGCTGACAATCAATGGAGACGTGTCTGGTTTAGTGACGAATCTTTCTTTTTGTTGCAGAGTCATGATAGACGGCGTAGGGTCTACCGTAGGCGAAATGAACGTTTTGCCAAAAATTACGTCGATGAAGCTCCGCCGCACGGTGTTGGAGGTGCAATGATGTGGGGGAATGATCAGTTACAACGGAAGGAGTCAATTGGTGCACATTAAAGAAGGCTTGAATGCGCAACGATACGTCAATGAAATTCTTCGACCCCAAGTCCTTCCACTTTTGGCTGCCCAAAGGTCTGTGTTTCAACATGACAACGCCAGACCCCGTTGTGCACGGTTGACCACGCAGTTCCTGACTGCCAACAACATTCTCACCCTTCCCTGGCCATCCCTGTCTCCAGACATGAGTCCGATTGAGCACCTGTGGGATGAGCTGCATAGATGTGTTTGTCGCCGAGACGTTGCTCCAGCCAATCGTCGTGATCTGTTCCAGGCACTCCAGGAAGAGTGGGCAGCCGTCCCACATCAGACGTCTGATCGCATCCATGCCCAGGAGATGCCAGTCGCTGAACGATGCAAGAGGAGGCCACACACCATACTAACGGGAAAGCCCGTACGCCAAAAAACTCTCGTGACCCAGGTGCAAAACAACTGTCAATTGATTGGTTGAACCCTAAGGTATTCTTGTGTGCAATTTGAACAATTAACTCATTAAATTAAAAAAAGTTATTGAATGTCAAAATTATGGCTATGTGTGTGCCTTCAGTAGCTATGCGTTTCTTTTTTTTTGAACAGTATACTGTATATCCTGGTGGTGTCCAGTTTTATAACTAGGGCTGTAGTCAACTGAGAAACTAAAGTTTTATCAAATTAATATTGACGAGATTATCAACATGTCACGGGTTGTCTCCCCTCTTTACAGTAGTGGTCCAACAGAGGACCAAAACCTAGAGGATCTAATGTGGGTCTTCAAAGGTGTCTACCTTCGCACAAGATGGCAAAGTTGTAGATAGAAGGATTATGATGCTTCTACGTCGAGGGAGTTTTCACAAAATTTTTCAGAAGTCAAGAATAATGCTTAATGAGTCTGAGCACGTTAACTTTGTATCTGACCCGCCACCTTTTGTGAAGATGGGTTATATGATTTAATTAAGCTCGTGCAAGCACCCAGCTGATTTAATTGAGCGAAATCTTAATTTAGTAGCTCGGTTTTAAGTGTATTTAAGATGACTGAGACATATGAGGGTGCATATTCAAAAAGATTAAATCAACTTTAAATTTGTAAATTCACAAATAAGAAATGTAATAATCAATTATGTTTAACAGTTTAAAAAATGAATAATTCTTTAAAAAAAGGTAATCTTCACGGGGTTATGTTATGAATTTGGAGAAAATGGTCATCCAGTTCACTTGGCAGTTTTTTTGTTTGTACTTAGCTGCCAGTAAGTTTAATTTTTTTCTGCTCCAGTTGATGTTCGGTTCTTTGCAGATAGATGACTGATTCAATCGTCTAAAGGTTGTGACACGTTCCAAGAAGTATCAGGGAGTAATCACAAAGCTGGTCCAGCGTCTCTAAGAATCATCTGATGATGGTGTCTAGCGTCGAGTTCAGGCCACTTATACTCTCACTTGTTCAAGAGATAGTACCCTCAGTTGGTACCACCGACCCAGATTGTCTTTGGGATCACAGACTTTTGTCTCAGAGAAATAGTAAATGCAGCTTGTTTAAGATGCCTCTTCCACGTGTTCTGGGGTGTTACTCTACATTAAGCTCCCACTCTGACTATGTGTTCAGATCCCTAGATTTCCGGTTTTCCGTGTTAATAAAGGTAGAGTTTTCCTAGGATATAAGTCCACAAGATGCTCAAACAAGGTCCAGTTCGATAAATGGAATTCTGATCCTATTCTTTACTCTGGCTGGTTTCATGACGAGTTGAATTTCACAAGGTTTTCAACTGACGAAAGTGTAAGGTTACATTACAACTTTCGTCCCACGCACGTTGTTATTTACTATTAGACCAGGCTCCAAACAGAAATGTTGTTATGTTTACCTCTCGAATGCCGGCAAATAGCTTCAATCATGCGTTTATTCAAAAAATTTCCTCAAAACAAAACTCTGCGTGTTATTTAAAAGGTCACTTTCTTAATATGAAATTGTTATATCCGTCGATCACAAATAATGTCTTCGTAACAATTCTGTCCGGAAGCTATTACAACATTCCGTTTTTCAATTGCACGTCTGTAAAATGTCCGCAGACTGATCCCTAGTCAACAAATTTTCAAAAGTTATTTGTACCAGAAATTAAATATACCATTTCTTATTGATTTTGACATGCTGATTTCAAATACCATAATGAAATTCACCAATCGGATCTGGTTTTTTTTAAATGATGAATTTACATTACAGTAATACAAATAATGTATGCTTGTTTAATTCTCTGGGGTGAACAGCTAGTCTTTCTACTTTAGCATTATAAAAATTGTGGTTACAAACTCAATTAATTGATATTTCAACATAAAATGATAGAAAAAATAAAAACATTATTTAAAGTTCACATATCATGTTTTAAAAAGGCACATTTGAACCCAATCCGTCATTATTCAGTCGCTGTTCGAGCTCTCTTTGCTTGCTTCTTGTAGTCAATCGATGAGGTGTCTCTTGTCACAGTCCAACAGTAATCAGCAAGCATTGAAGGGCTCCAATTGCCTTGATACCTTGTCTCCATAGCAGCAATGTCCTGGTGTAATCGTTCACCATGCTCATCACTGACCGCTCCACAGTTTGACGTAATGAAATCCAGATGAGAATCCAGAAAATGAATGTTGCAGCCAAGACTCTTATACTTCAGAAGGAGATTTTCTACAATTTCATTGTAATTATCAGATCTGTTGTTTCCAAGAAACTTGTCCACCACTGACTTAAATGCTAGCCATGCTGCTTTTTCCTTGCCATGCAACACGCAAAGAAACTCGTCATCATGAAGACGTTTTCGAATTTGCGGACCAACAAATACTCCCTCTCTTATTTTAGCTTCACTCAGTCTTGGAAATTTTCTGATGAGGTATTTGAAAGCCTCATCTGTCTTCTCCATTGCCTTGACAAAGTTTTTCATGTGACCCAGCTTAATGTGCAAGGGTGGCAACAAAATCTTGCTGGTGTCGACAAGTGCTGGGTTCTCAACGTTCTTACTGCCAGGCTGCAATGACTGCCTGATTGGCCAATATCTTCTGATGTAATGGTCACTTCGTGCACGGCTATCCCACTCACAGAGAAAGCAACAGTACTTGGTGTATCCACCCTGTAGTCCAAGCAAAAGAGCGACTACTTTTAAGTCACCGCAAAGTGACCAATGATGATGATCGTAGTTTATACACTTCAAAAGCTGCTTAATGTTTTCATAAGTTTCTTTCATATGAACTGCGTGACCAACTGGAATTGACAATAACACATTACCATTATTCAACAAAACAGCTTTAAGACTCGTCTTGGATGAATCAATGAAAAGCCTCCACTCTTCCGGTATGTAATTGATTTTGAGGGCTGCCATTAAACCAGAAATGTTGTGGCACGCAGAAAGGTCACCCTCTTTGAAAAAGAATGTAATAAGCGGCTTCTGGCGTTTCCTATACACAGAAATTGTAACATCTTCTGCCAGGAGATTCCCTGTTGCAATCTGGAACCCAAAAGCTTCGCCTTGTTCTTCGGTAAATTCAGATCTCTTACAAGATCATTCAGTTCACATTGGGTTATTAAGTGTGGTTTAGTGGATGTAGTTTGCTCAAAATCTGGGTCGCTTGAGGTTGATGGTTCAGGACCACCAATGTCCTCGTCTTCATCAGTGGAAGCAGCTGAAAATGATTCTGGCACTTTGGGAACTGGTAGGTCATCGCCATGTGGTACCGGACGTATTGCAGAGCGGATGTTTGGATATTCCAGAATCCTTTTGTTTCTTCTTTGATATGCTTTTCCCAATTGGAGGGACCATGCAAAAGGACCAGTTGTTGAGATGATCAGTGGGCTCTCTCCAAATCATTGGGACCGCAAAAGGCATAGCTTGCCTTTTGCCAGTCAACCACAGTTTAAGATGTGCTGCACATGTATTGCAGCATATGTGTGGCGCCCAGCTCTTATCTTGATCTTCTATTCTGCAGCCAAAGTACAAACTGTACGCCTTCTTAATCACTTTAGTTATATTTCGTTTTTATGATAGAAATGTCACCTCACCACATATATAACAGAAATTATTAGCACTGTTCACACATGTCCTAGGCATTTCTAACTACGATACTTTTGATAAGGACAAATGCACTAACTAATGGCAAGATTTTATCAGAGATAAGATATTTATACACAAAGGTGATGTAATCACAGGTAGGATTGCATCATCAACTTCTAGTTACATTTTTATTGGTCATTAGAAAAAATTATGCAATCGCCCACAACAAGTTCGTCATATATAAAAATTGACCGTAATTAAATAAACTAGTAGCATATATCTTGAAAACTAGAGCTAATCAACATTTTTTATTGTCATTTTCGTTTTCAGCACACCAAAATTAGTTAAGATCAGCTATTTTCATTTCTGGTACATTCTGGTTGTTGACTAGTGTAATTTATCTTCCCGTACTTGTGCAAACACCGACCCTCGTTTGACCATCTGGGCTATGACTCTTCACGACAGTAATTAGAAAGTCACACTCGCCAAATCAGCGATAAGAAAGCTCGCTTGGCCATTTCCTTTTGAATCCGGCGACCAATGTCTGGTTCACGAGAATTTTACGAACATGACTGTTGGTCAAGATTGCATCATCCGTCTACTCTTTCAGCAGGGATGAACAGGTAAATAGACATGACGAATTAATACAGGAAGAAGTGCAAGCAATGACTCGAAAATATCAATTACCTGTCGGAATGTAGGAGAAGAAAATGTGCCTACCATTGAACAGTGCACAAAATTCGCACGCCCCATATAGGTAGCTAAATACTGCAGGAGCGGCCAAGAGATCGACTCAAATTATGTGACACAACTTAGAGTCATTTATAAGATTTTCAGTAACGTCAGAAGAGGTATAAACCTACGAGTCTACCATGCATCCCACATAAGGAAGTCAATCATCAGCCAATGAATTAATGCACTAGAGTGTTCACAGAAAGAGAGACACTTCAAAACCTTGACACTTGTATGCACTGTATGATACATCATAAAGCTCCGTGTTGATTATTTCTTGAATATTAAAGTTTCTCTCATGTTAAAATTGAAGAGTTGTTCCTTGGGAGACCAACAGGAATTTTGAGATGCTAGCACATGATGATTTGTTGATGGAGGTTGTAAAATATCCGTGTCAGTTACGGCAGGATTCAACTTCGAAGCAAAGAACCTGGCAACTACTATAAGACTAGTCAAAACGTTCAACACCTCAATACCAGCACCGCCACGTAAATTACATGGTGCCTAGAACCAGTCTTCCTGAGGTGGCACACTGGCACATGTAAACTGCATGGTGCTTTACCTCCACTCAAAAAGGCGCCCCTGCAAAACGGCCACCCATAGATTATACGGTGTCGTAACCAGTCCAATCCCGTTCTGACACACATAAATTTCTAGTTCCATTCCCACCTTATTGAGGGGAAAGCCCAGTGCCTTAATTTCATGTAGTTCTTATATATTCATATTCAATTTTTTTCTATTTTACTCTTCATGTTAGCTAATTTTCCATTATATTTTAGTGTCGTTGTCCCGGCTTGTCTCCCTAGCTTTGCAGTAGTGGTCCACGGATGGCGCGACAGTAGAGTAAAAGGAGGGGTTTTACTAAGGTAATAACATTCACTTAAGATTATTCTTGGCAGAGATGTCAATACAAGGATGATGCTCCTATTTCATGGAGTCTCACAGGGATTTTAGAATGGAATGTACAACTACGTCTTCTAAATTTGTTGTAAACTTTGTATTCCCTGCCCTCTTCTGTGAGAAAAAAATTGAATCAGTATGTTAGACATGACTCGTATTTACTGAGCCCCAGCCGAAGGTAATTCAGCGAAGTATTAATTGTAACTCAACCTAGTTATCAGATCCAACTAAGGATATATATATATATATATTGCAGACTTTCTTTTATTGGCTAATTTTGTATGATATCAAGTTCTTCTTCTGTATTTCACTGACTATCATGTTCTGCTGCAACAGTGGATTCATTTTCAGTTTCAGACATATGAGTGTAAACGTTTAGTCAATAAACTTCATTTCGTATTTGATATTTTGTTGTGTTCTAGTATTTCTTTGCATTCTTATTAATATGACAGAGTTTTACTCATTGACCAACACGTTGAAGGTCAACGGTTAATTCAACACAACAGTCTGAACTGTATCTTTATAAACATCTTCATAGGATAAGTCTCGTATGGACGACTTCACATATTTTAATAGCCCCCCCCCCCAAAAAAAAAAAAAAATATATATATATATATATATATATATATATATATATATATATATATATATATATATATATATATATAATATATTATATATATATATATATATATATATATATACAGTAGAACTCCATTTATCCGAACCCCAATTATCCGAACATCCAATTATCCGAACACTTTTTCCAGAAAGGAAAAAAAAAATCAGATGCCACAGTCACGTTAGACTAAAATTCTGAATCTTTTGATGCGGCAAACTTCAAATGTGTGCGAACAATTTGTAGAGAATGGGATGGCTAATGGTCGGTCGCTTACGTACAGGAAGTCAGTTAGATCATAAAGTCAGTTAATATCTGGTTTACCAATCCAGTGTACGTTTGCGTTCTAGGTAGAACACTGGCTAAACAGACAGTTCAACTTAAAATAATTGTCTCTGCTACTACAGCAGAATAATTTTGGTGTACAAGTATTTCTCTGTGCGATATGGCATCTTCCAGTAGGCCTAAAGCATATAAAAGGAACCGCAATGTTTTGTCAATTGAAACGAAAACAGAAATTATCAAGAGACTAGGACAAGGTGAAACTGTGTCTTTACTTGCGAGGATTTTCAATGTAGGGAAAGCTACCGTCTCTGACATCAAAAGTAACAAGGATAAAATTATGAGTTTTGCATCGAAATTTGATAGTGAAAATGGGTCGAAGAAACGTAAAACCATGAGAAATGCGAAAGATGTGAAATTGGAAGAGGCTTTGTATATATGGTTTGTGCAAAGAAGAAGCAAAGGGGAACCTATCTCTGGTTCTCTGTTGTGTGAAAAGGCACTTCAGTTCAACAATTAACTTGACGGTCCTCCTGACTTTAAGGCTAGCCAGGGATGGTTAAGAAACTTTAAATCTCGTCATGGCATACGAGAATTGGAGATTCAAGGGGAATCTTTATCTAGCGATGCAACTGCCGCTAAAAATTTTAAAGAAACATTCTTGGCTTTTTTTGGAAGAAGAAGGTTATTCACTCGATGATGTGTATAATGCCGATGAGACTGGCTTATACTGGAAATCATTGCCTCAAAAAATCACTTGCATCTCTGCGCGAAGCAGCTGCCCCTGGGTTTAAAAAGTGCAAAGAGAGAGTAACAATTTTGGTAGCCGCGAATGCCAGTGGAAGTCATCGTTTACCGGTGCTAATGATCGGCAAAGCCAAAAAACCACGTTGTTTAAAGAATGTGACGTGTCTCCCATTGTGTTACAAAGCACAGAAGAGTGCTTGGATGAATAGTGAAATATTTCTTGATTGGTATACAAATCAGTTCATCCCAAATGTGAAGAGGTTGAGAGAACAAGAAAAGAAAACTGGAAAAAGTAATTCTTCTACTGGACAATGCACCATCTCATCCAGAGACGGATACATTGAATGCAGTTGATGCAAATTTTAAAGTAATTTTTCTGCCTCCCAATGTAACAGCACTGATTCAACCAATGGATCAGGGTGTTATAGCAAAGCTTAAAAAGATGTACAAGAAGGAAGTCCTGCGTCGTTTATTGTTGGCTGAAGATGAAGAAAGTGTGGTGGCGTTTTCCAAAAAGCTTAATCTCAAAGACTGCTGCTATATGTTAGCTGATGCTTGGACCACCCTGTCACAAGATAATCTCAACAAGGCTTGGAGTAGATTGCTTGGGTAAAAAGGAGGAAATGAAACTACTGCAGTGGACACAAATGATGATTGTATAAATGAAGTTGTGGAACTGTTTCAAGCAATGCCCGGATTTTCGGCCTGTGGCAAAGATGATGCACACATGTGGCTAGAAGATGATAATGATTCTGGTTTTCAGTTTTTGAATGACGAAGAAATTTTGTCTTTTGTGCAAGAAGAAAACCAAATACATGTAGTGACCGATGATGAAGACTCCTCAGAAGTACATGATGTACTTGTAGATTATGAAGAAAAACCAAAACGTCGACCAAGTCCTGAAGAGGCCTTTATAGCACTAGAAACAGCGATGGCTTGGTACGAGCTAGAAGATGACAGCTGTCCTACACAGCTTCTACTGTTGAAGAGAATGCGGGGACTTAGCAGCCAAAAGGAGGACTATCCAGTTTGGTGCAAAAGAGGATTCCTCATTATTTTAAATAGTGGGCTACATCTGTGCAAGTACATATATACGTAAGTTGCGCCTGGTTTTGAATCGTTTGTAATGTTATTTTGAAAACATTTCTCTTTCTTTACAAAAATAATTAATACAAGTAGTACATGCACTGCAGTGTAATAAAAGATTTTGGTGATACAGTGATCTAATACAGTGTGGGTATTATTATTACAGTACAAGTAAATATGTTTTATAGTGTATTTTCCTTGTGATGGTTAATTATTTTTAGAAATATGTGTACATGTACTCGATACATTATGTAATCCAATTATCCGAACATTTGATTATCCGAACGATGCTCGGTCCCATGGGGTTCGGATAAATGGAGTTCTACTGTATATATATATATATATATATATATATATATATATATATATATATATATATATATATATATATATATATAATATATATATATATATATATATATATATATATATATATATATTATATATATATTATATATATATATATATATATATATACAGCATAAGTTACTGAAATAACATATTTTCCACATTGGAGGAAACTGGATACGTCACAGTTCGTAGTGTATAGTGCACAAGACATTGTGCGTCCATTATTTAACCATCATAATTATTGTTCATTATCCTTATCCAAATACTTGGCACATTGCCATATTGAAGTAGCATTAATATATTTCTGCTAATTATTCCATTGTTGCTTATGATCAATGCCGAACATTCACGTCAGAATTGTGTCTGTATAATATTCTCAATTTAGCATCACTTGCCAGGCTACACCATCCATATCGCTTTCATTAGCGTTATACATTAACTTCGCGATCGTAATTCTCGAATATCGCGTATACAAATTCTTCCGTTTTATCCTTAACGCTTTACACAATTATGGACTCACCAGTCCTTAAACACATATTATTATATCAGCTTTAAAAGCATTCACATCGACGGTTTTATACATTAGCTAGTGGTTCTACCACATAATTCAAAACACTGCCACATGCCCGAAGGCTACACTAAGACTCCATCGTTTCTAGGCCTAACGCATCATCCAACGTTTTACGCGTACCCTTTGAAGTCTAGTTATTTGAGGTGTTGCATGGTGCGACCATTCAAATCAAGATAAACCAAAATGCTCGTAAACCATGCAAAAATCCTCAACATCTATTCCCCCCCCCCCCCCAAACAAAAAAAACGTGACAATTGTGGCACGTGTGAATGCGGTGGAGAAGACATAGGATATAAAGACTTAACTTAGTACCTAGAGTAAAATGTGCAAGTATGGCAACATATCAATAAATTCGTGAAACAAATGCACACATTATAACAAATGCCACTCTTAAAAAATGGTCCTCCATCATGCACAGTTTCGTAATAATAAATCCGCCAGGTGATTGTCAGTTCCAGAAATCGGCAGAATAGTGAACGTAAACTCTTGCAAAAGAAGGTACCATCTGTGTTTCGTGTAGGTGTGGAAGAGAGCGTGGTAATTTGATAATTGTGTCTTTCATTGATTGTTCTTTTTTTCAGGTTGTGTGAACTCGCACGTTATTGGTGTGTGTGTTTTTTTTTTTTTTTTGCTGTAGTACAGATTTGTTTGTTTTAATAAACTATAAAATGTGCACTGGATCAGTTTGTCTTTCATTTACTATACCTATATTCTTTAACTGTACAGTTGTGTCTGTGGCTAGTAATTAGTGCGTACCTTATCTCAGCTGAGCGAGAGGTGGTGAGACAGTAGCTAATAAAACAAGTCACAGGTGGCGAGGGAGAGTCAATCTAGGTTCTCACCATTGAAGCTATAAGTCTCATCATCCACGGTCACTTTAATTCTCATCTTAATCTATCCTCTCAGACTTTCCTACAAATTGTTGTCTTATCTCAGACAGACTCTTAATTAAGCCACTGTGTGAAAATAACCCCTGGTCAAGAGGACTATTCAACGCTTATGGATCGCGTAGCTGGCCCACTATCACTATTACCTCTGGTGCAATTTGTTAAAAACCCAGCTTGGGGGAATCACTAGGGCTCCAGATATAATTTCTGATTTTGCCTCGTAGACTGTATGCACGAAGATCCCACAGTAGATAGATGAGAGGTGAGGTATGCCGGGTTGTGGATCTGTACAGATCATGACGATGGCATGAGAGAACCCAGAACCAATGCACACACATATTTTAACATACATAGTTGGAGAATTCCCCTGGATGTCCCAGCTTGCACAGTATGCCACTTATTACCTTTCCGCTAGTTTAAAACCAGACGAGAACGTATGTTTTTGTATACCAAACGAGGACAAGACATCCAGGAAAGAAAAGATCTCATAACTCGGTCAACAAGTTGCAGAATGTCAAGAATGTCCGAGCAAAAACAGAAATATAATTTAAATAGCTGCAAGATCATGTCAATGCTTTGTGCAAGCTTTCTGCAAGGAGGAGTAGCTGCATTGATGGCTCCGTGCTCGATATGGAGCGAAAAGGAAAATAATGATAATGAACAATCTAAGAAGACGACATTGTCACGATATGAGCTCGAACGTTGCCCTAGGATACAAGGTATCTCTTATGAGACACCAGGGAACTACTAGCACATTAGTATATTTTAAAAATCTGTTTCCTTTTTAAATTGTGATTAATTTGTACAAGTTTTGTTTTTGTTCTCAGTAATGTTTTCTTAGGTCTGTCCTGATGAAAACCTTTATGTCCTAACGTGCGTCGTTTGATTTTTTTTATAATACTCCTATATTGTCCCGCTTAGTTTTCAAATGTCCTCTGGCGAGACAAAAAAGACAAGGATTACTCCTTCCTCAGGCATGTCGTACAAGTCGACTATTACGAGGTTGTGCATGAGGTTGGCAACCTCATCATATAAAACAAATTATTATCTGATGAAACCACTGCTACATAAACATGATACAGGCTTTCTACACGGATAGCAAGCTGCAGTGGTAGCTCCATGCTTCATAAAAGTCAGAAAGGACAGTGAAGATGACGCCCACACTATCTGTTTTTGTTCAGCGGACACTTTAAGTTCGAACGAATAGAAACTATTAATGGCGTTGAATTCACACGTGTGTTATACCGGTGCCCGAAAGGGGATGAAGGAATATTAACTCTGTCATCTACCATGCCTGTCGTAAAAAGCGACTAAGGAGGGTTGGACATGGTGTATATTTTAAACCATAAAAAGTTTCAACAAAAATGTATGGGCAGATCAACTATAGAAACCCCTGGGTAAATGACGTATAGTGAGACCAAACCAAACACATGGGGAAGACACCTGGAGACTAAGATGACAGGGGTGAGGAAGACATGCAAAGACCTTTGAGCTGATAGCACGTGACAGTAAGACCTGCCAAACTTTTTATTGTTGTTGAAGGCTTAGACTATTAGGGGAGCTGAAGGTGATGATGATTGGTTTAGATCAAAGGTGATGATGATTGGTTTAGATCAAGGGTGATGATGATTGGTTTAGATCAGGGGTGATGATGATTGTTTTAGATCAAGGGTGATGATGATTGGTTTAGATCAAAGGTGATGATGATTGGTTTAGATCAAGGGTGATGATGATTGGTTTAGATCAAAGGTGATGATGATTGGTTTAGATCAAAGGTGATGATGATTGGTTTAGATCAGGGGTGATGATGATTGGTTTAGATCAAAGGTGATGATGATTGGTTTAGATCAAAGGTGATGATGATTGGTTTAGATAAGGGGTGATAATGATTGGTTTAGATCAAAGGTGATAATGATTGGTTTAGATCAAAGGTGATGATGATTGGTTTAGATCAAAGGTGATGATGATTGGTTTAGATCAGGGGTGATGATGATTGGTTTAGATCAAAGGTGATGATGATTGGTTTAGATCAAAGGTGATGATGATTGGTTTAGATCAAGGGTGATGATGATTGGTTTAGATCAAAGGTGATGATGATTGGTTTAGATCAAGGTTGATGATGATTGGTTTAGATCAAGGGTGAAGATGATTGGTTTAGATCAAGGGTGATGATGATTGGTTTAGATCAGGGGTGATGATGATTGGTTTAGATCAAGTGTGATGATGATTGGTTTAGATCAAGGGTGATGATGATTGGTTTAGATCAAGGGTGATGATGATTGGTTTAGATCAAGGGTGATGATGATTGGTTTAGATCAAAGGTGATGATGATTGGTTTAGATCAAGGGTGATGATGATTGGTTTAGATCAAGGGTGATGATGATTGGTTTAGATCAAGGGTGATGATGATTGGTTTAGATCATGGGTGATGATGATTGGTTTAGATCATGGGTGATGATGATTGGTTTAGATCAAGGGTGATGATGATTGGTTTAGATTAAGAGAGATGATGATTGGTTTAGATCAAGGGTGATGATGATTGGTTTAGATCAAAGGTGATGATGATTGGTTTCAATCAAGGGTGATGATGATTGGTTTAGATCAAGGGTGATGATGATTGGTTTAGGTCAAGGGTGATGATGATTGGTTTAGATCAAAGGTGATGAAGATTGGTTTAGATCAGGGGTGATGATGATTGGTTTAGATCAAAGGTGATGATGATTGGTTTAGATCAAGGGTGATGATGATTGGTTTAGATCAAGGGTGATGATGATTGGTTTAGATCAAGGGTGATGATGATTGGTTTAGATCAAGGGTGATGATGATTGGTTTAGATCAAAGGTAATGATGATTGGTTTAGATCAGGGGTGATTATGATTGGTTTAGATTAAAGGTATAATGATTGGTTTAGATCAAAGGTGATGACGATTGGTTTAGATCAGGGGTAATGATGATTGGTTTAGATCAGGGGTGATGATGATTGGTTTAGATCAAGGGTGATGATGATTGGTTTAGATCAAAGGTAATGATTATTGGTTTAGATCAAGGGTGATGATGATTGGTTTAGATCAAGGTTGATGATGATTGGTTTAGATCATGGGTGATGATGATTGGTTAAGATCAAGGGTGATGATGATTGGTTTAGATCAAGGGTGATGATGATTGGTTTAGATCAAGGGTGAGTGATCATGATTGGTTTAGATCACAGGTGATGATGATGATTGGTTTAGATCAAATCTGATGATGATTGGTTTAAATCAAGGGTGATGATAATTGGTTTAGATCAAAGGTGATGATGATTGGTTTAAATCAAGGGTGATGATGATTGGTTAAGATCAAAGGTGATGATGATTGGTTTAAATTAAGGGTGATGATGATGAATGGCGTAGATCAAGCGTGATAATTATCGCTGGTTTAGATCTTCGTGCTCACAGAAATATCAGGTGCTTAGTAATTGACTGTATGTCATTACGAAGATTAGTGATCAAAATACGATTAAGCGTGTTCGGCTTCGAAATCTCATTAAAGCACGCATATACTCCTACAACAGGTCCGAAATATGAGCACACTGAAGCCTGACTTTACAACCAGTTGTTAATTTTTATCAACTACACCCGGCCAATCAGATGACGAGTTAAAAAAAATTAAGTATTTCCTAGGCCCATAGAATTTGAGCAGTTTTAAGCGGAGTTCGTCTAATTTGACCTAATTTGTTTATTTTATATTATAGTTATTTGTGAACCGATTTTACTTATCAAAAGTGATAATTAAACAGCCAATTATTACCTATCTTTCTATATAGTTTTCCTTTATTTATTCCTTTGCATTCCAATGGGGTTAATTTTTCCGTAATTAAATTTGATCCTAACCTGATATCTTCTTCTTCTTCTTCGTTCGCCCTGAAAAGGACGGTGGTTGCGTTGTGTCTGTTTACAACGTAGCTGGGATATCTGCACCTTTCGGTCGACACATCCGACTTCTGCACGGCATTTTTTAGGACCGAGTTTGCCTTCTCATTGCGACCCGTGCTCGCTCAGCCAGCCTGCATTGCTGCATACTGTTTCCAGGACCACCACGTGGAGGTGGAGCACGGTCTTGACCAGCTCTGGTTCGCTGGTCCTGACGCAGGCAGTCAAGCTATGAGTCGCTGACTGCGGTCTCTATTGCTGCGTTTTGAGGTCCCTAACCTGATGTGAAAATATTACTAAATTAAATTTTTCTACGTCAAGATAATTTTGTAAGAGGGAATCTCTATGTGTATATGTTAAGCAATATCAGCGCTATAATTTGAGATATCCCTTGCATTTTAAGTATCTTTAGTTATCAAGAAATAAATTATTTAAGTTCGGTCAAAAACTCAAAATAGGTATTATTTCCACTTCAACCAAATGTTCTTGTCCCTACAGAAAAAAGGAGGTAATGGATTTGATTGGTTGTTAAATTTACTAACGTTCATCGAGAAATAATTGGGGTGGGATTGTTAGGGGGGGAGGGTGGGTAACTTTTAAACTTGTTTTCTTAGAAAAACCCCCAACCACACAATAACTCTAGTTAAATAGTTGGCGGTAAATTTGACTAGGACCTCAGGACAAATTCAACATTTTGTAGTAATTTATAGATTTAAAATTTACGAAGACCGAGTTCGTTTTTAAGCGGGGAATTTGAGCGTGTTGTGATACGGATTAACTTTACTACAGCCATGTTTGTATTAACATTTGATTGCTCTTCGCCTGGAGACAGCTGCGATCCATTATAACACTCTACACCCAACGACAATGAAGTATCCTCTTCAACGAAGAGGACACAACTACGACTATGAGTGCGATGAGTGAGTTTTTAATTTTCATTTAATTTCTTTCGAACATTCTGGAACGTTGAAGTGTAAGCTTGCTAAAAATAATTATTTGGCACTAGCGTTCTCAGTAAAGGTTAGCAATCATAACAGCTTGTATTATTTTTAAACATTACTGTGATAGTTTGCTCTCGTCACAGTAGTTATCCGGATATTATATACACAAATCACAAGCTTTTAAAAACCACAAGGTCAACCCGTACATTCAGTTTGATATAAGATACACAACATGCCTTTAATAGCTGTTTGATACATTACATTTCAAAAATTAGCCACGAGAACAAACCCAAACTAACCCAAAGTATCACATCATTATTATACCCATTGTCTCATAACCCCCTAAATCTAACACTTAACACACCCTTAGGACACCAACACAACCCTAAAATCCATAAATTACCTACAAAA